>JXSR01S042092.1:0-16013 GCA_000969725.1 Ophiothrix spiculata | reverse complement strand
TTCACAAAATCTGGGTCAGTGAGACGCGAAAATGTTTCTCCTGTAAAATGACTTAAACGCAGATACGGCTTTCTTGCACCCACATGACAAAGTCTTGTTTCAAGTCCATATTACAACACCCCAGAAGCAGAGTTACAGTTCTTCAAAGCATGACATGTCAGAAAATATATGAAAAACCAACAAAAAAGTTGTTTTTACACTGTGCACATTTCTAATGCAACTATATTTAGAATATATTAGCTTCCAGATATTTTGGATTTGAAATAAAAGCTAATATTTTGCTAGGGGTTTAAGAAAGTCATGAACATTTCACAATTCTGTGAGAATACAACTCTTTATGTACATTGTATTGTATCTCAAAGATGAAAAAAAGCTTACTTTATTGGAGGTTTGTGATGCATGGTCACATTTTTGATGTTATAGCAATGTTGCGTTAACTATAACAGCTAGACACTCTAAAACCATATATCTATAACAGACACTCTAAAACCATATATCAAGCATGTCATTTTGGTCCCAGCAGTATAACCAGAGTACCTTTTAGTAAAGATATTGTAATAATTTGTTATTACACTTTGTCCACAGGTTTCTTCTTCAAACCCAGTGAATAGACTTATGTTTGATATTTTTGTATACTCGTTCAGTATACTTGAAATGCGATGATCCAGCTTCTGACTCCCTCCTTTTTAAGGACCCCAATGGAATTAAGCATTTTTAAGCTTTTGGGGCTATCCTTGGCACTCTTTGTATAAATGATTCTGTGCACTTTAATTTTAATATTACTGTTTGTAAATGTTTTTTGAGTACCAAATAAAATAAAATAAAATCAGTGGTTTTGAAGAAGGAATCTTATTGTCTTGATTTGTCTTATTTAAGGATGCTGCATACTTTTATACTGATGTCAAGAAACTGTCACAACCATTTAGCTATAGGGTGACAATATAGCAAATATGCACTGCCTACTCGGTACTTAGATTGTTACTCTCCCCATTACAGCCAACAAATATTGCTTAGAACAACAAAGCAATTGTTGTTAATTGCCTTGCCCAAGGACATAGGCTGGTGCAGGACTTAAACTCGCAAACTTACTGATTCACAATTATGTGCTGTTCTGCTAGATCACACGAAGCCTCACTTTCGTAAATTCAACAACAGTGCAACAATTCTGAAAAGCATGACTTTGTTGTTTTTTGATATTGTACATAAAAATTAAGATGAGATTTATGACTTCCAAACCTACATTTCTAAAAATGTGTATCTCATTTGCCTAGTGATTTATGGAAGTACTTGTTGAAAACAGTATATCTGCAATGTTTTTTTGCAAAAGACAAGATGTCTAAGACTATGGTCACAATACTTCGTATGAACAGTTACGAACAGTGTTTGGTCTGTCTAGAAGGACCACGGATAGCGAGCGACTCCCTCGCTTAGCTCGCTCCCCATGATCCTACTAAATGAATTAAATACTGTTTGTATGAAGTATTGTGACCATAGTCTTAAGGTGGTTTCAGACTAGCTGTCGTTGCAGCACACGACGTTGCGGCACACGACCAAACACCTGCAATTTATAGTTGTCGTACTGTAGCACGACACATTTGCATATTGCGGCAATGGTCTGTCGCAAGAAAACTTGAATTTATTCCAACTCAAAATATTGTTCCGTTGCGACCATCACAACAGGGTAATAGATATATCAGCTTGTCGTACGGCAAGGAGATGCGACAAGGTCAAGTTTGCGACTTTAAATTTTTGCCTGTCGTACGACAGCACGACAGGCTAGTCTGAAACCAGCTTCAGAGACAATGCCACAACAGCCAGAGACATCCAAGATACATTACAGTGACTTTGGGCACACTGGTTGTCACCTAAATTGAGGGGATTGGAGACCCACTTACCATAGTAATAATTTACAGAATTCCAATGCTGTTCTATTGCACCCTCTCTGGCCTACAAATGTGAGATGTCTAAACAAGGCAATAAAGAAAGGCCTATTCTCTGGTCTCCGGTAGTCTAATCTCACATTGCCTTGGGTTAGGTTGAATAGCGGATGAAAACTACTTTCAAAACAATATAAAGCTCTTTCTGAAATTAAAAAAATAAAAACAAGATATTGTCGGTGAAAAACATTTTTGTGTTTGTAACAAGTCTGATTTGTAAAATAGTCCACAAAAGGGGAGCGGGTTGGCGCAGAGGTAGTTCCCTCGTCTTGCACCAAAGAAGTCCCGAGTTCGATTCCCGCACCTGGTGCTTTATGTGCATTTGGTTTTCAGTCCATGCTCGCTTCCACAGATTTTTCTACGGGGGCTCCAGTCTTCCTCATGCATTAAAAAACTGAATTTAAAAACATCTTGAAGCCCTGTTGAAAATAAGCTTCCTTTAGCTTACTTGGTACCAAGTACCAAGGTGGGTTTCCATGGCGAAAGCCAAAACAAGGTGAAGATAAGATCATTGTCAATGATTATGGTGCATAAATAGATACTGAATTCATGATTTCAGCTTAAAACTATGACCTCAAAACTTTAATTGACTAAAAATTGTTGTTTAAAGTGAAGTAGGATCATTCTAATCACTGAAGCACCATGGTAACATCAAGAAATCTTAAACATGTTTGTGTGTGTTAAACACTTCATAAATGAATGTTATTGATTAGATGATATGTTCTTATTATCAAAATTAACCAAAAATCCTTTTTAAACTCCCACAGTACCCCGTAGGTCTACTAAATAGTGCTAAAATGTACCAGTCACATCAAAAAGTACCTTTAAGGGTCCCAAAATGAAAATTTTTGGTCTCATCTGAAAGATTACATTTTAAGCTTTAAAATGACACCTTACTTTTGGTTATTGGATTATCGATTGCAAAGTTACATTCTAATTGGTAAATGGCATTGGGCTAATTCAGAAAACTATAGTTCTGAGAAAATTGACTTTAAAGTTTCTGTACTGGTAAAACTTGAATAAAGAAAGGATTTTTATCTCGGTTTTTAAAACATTTGTCTTATATTTTGGATGTTGGAACCTGGTTAATATGATAGAATGCACTTCAAAGGTAACGTTTCTGATGGAATTAGAAGGTCGACCTTGGACGTGATTTTTTACTATGCACAGCTTCTCAATGCCCCGTATCTCGTAATTTACTATGTCGACCATAAGGTACCTTTTGATACAACGGGTAACAAATATGGATGCATATATTGTGTCACCTGACATCAGACTGTGCTTCACTGCTACAAAGAGAATTCCAAGCCATAAATTATTTTTTATGCAGTACTCCTTTCTTCCAAATGCTAAAACTACTTTAAATCACATGATAAGGTTTCCACCAATCAAATCTCTTCACTTTATTAAAGGACCACTTCAAAACTTGACCAGTGACTGACTGTTAAGACCAACAACAATCAGCGGTTCTGATTGATCAACTGCCAGTTGAGTTTTGAATCACTCCTTTATTTACATATACAATGGGGTAGCACTAAGAGAGCTTGGAATGTACATCCATCCATGTAGATTCCTGGGATGAACATCCATGTAGATTCAACTGATGATATGTGCATGCACCTCACACACTTCCGAGTGTGTGCGCATTGACAGGCAACTTGGTACGACACATAGGTATTACATGTAGGTGCAAACACATACGCGCAGTTGAATACGCAGCGTGAAACCACATCTGGTCAAAGTGTCATTGTGGAGACACAATCTCAGCTCCTGGGATGTACATGGATGTACATTCAAATCTCTTGTGGAGCTTGTCCCATTATTAACTACCCACATTTCAAAGTACTGTTTACATGGGGGGTAGGGGGGGGCAGGGGGGCCCTTGCCCCCCCCCCCCCCCCCATTCCTGGTTCGAAAAAGCGGGACGCTGGCGGGCCAAATATCAAAATATCGGGACGATATTTTAATACTTTTACTGTCCCGAGATTACTGTCCCGTAAATTTTTAGTCAAAATAAGCAAGTTTTAGCACAAATATCAAGGTTTTATGTCAATTTTTGGCTGAAAATAGCAACATTACAAACAAATTGACGGTATATACATCGGGACAAAACATGAATTTCATGACGGTAAATGTGTTTGCCCCCCTTGGCTTACGTGCCTTCGTACGGCCCTGATCACACTTGTAAAACTGGTGCTGTCTTGGGAAGGTCTGCATTTAAAACCCTGGTGCTAATCAACATACCTATAAGATCTGTTGCCATCTGTGCATCCTCTTGCATCTTGCATATTTCACTGAGTTGTAATAAACTATCTACATGGTACGGACTCATTTGCAGCATGGCCTATTGAAACAAGGAAAAAAAACATATATTCTTAAATTTCGATGATTACAATGATTGTACAAATGTATCTATACAGGTGATTTATAGTGCACTATGTCATCTGGCATTCACTAGGTGATTGAATTTGACTGCATGTGGCCATTTTGAATTCATAAGGCCATAAATAATTTCACATAGATTTACTAAATCCAAAATAGTTTCTACTAGCTGCCTAGCATATTCTTTACCTCAAAACCAGAAAGCATCTTTTCAAATGATTTAATGAGATGTTAATATTTTCATGTTAAATCTCTTCTTATTCTCTGAATCAAATAGACTCCAAAGATTCTTGCTGGTTTAGATTCACTAAATATGATAAGCAGCTGGGAGAAACTCTTTTGGAAAATCAAAAAGGCATATGGCCATCTCCAAGTGATTGTTATTCCATCTAGTCTCAGTACAATGTTCAGATGTTTGCTGAGCACATCAATCCACATTTAAATTATTCAAACCTTTGAATCCTGGCCATTCCACATGTATCTGTACCACTGACCCATGCCAACACAAAAGTTAAAAAACACAATATAACCCCTTATCTTACTTTGATTTTGATTTCCCTTGCTTTACTTTTATCACTTCACATTGTTCCAATAACCAGCATTCATAAAAGAAAACTATTTATGTCAACCAACAATTCAACATTTACGTTGTAGTCTATGGGCCAATCCACATTTGTTGAAAATTGTGATCAAATTTACAAAAATATGAGGAATGTTTCATCTCTGTCAAGTAAATAAAAGCAAAATGACCCTTTAACCATAAGTTCAAAGCTTCATTGATGTCTTACAATATAAATAAGACCATTGAAAATTGTAACTACCCATGCTGTTGACAGATACATCAAGTTTCTGACATGTGACCTAACGCTGGTAAACCGGCTCATAAGGCATGGTACATGTACCAAGCTCGTCAGGTTCAAATCGATGCCCTTCGAAAAGTAAAAGTCTGCACATCGATCAATGGATATCGTCAGACTATAAAAAAAAACATTTTACAGTTTACAGAAACTTCTTCAGTCCATGCCATAAATGAGTTTGGGCACAAGATCCATATCCAATTTTGTTCACCTTCTCTTATGTACTTTAGTTGGTGTTGCCTTTGATTCAGAGGCTGTTTTTAAGTTCGGGTTAGTGGATGAATCTACCCTAACTTCACTTTCTCTTAGAATTAGGAATTAGGAAGGATCTATGGGGAAAACTGTTGTAGAAGTCCGTAACTTCCTCCCAAATGCCCTAAGCTATACTTTGATCAACACTAAATAGGCAGGAATTCTTCATCCACAAGAAAACATAATCTCAGTTACTTGCGAGACGTAGATAATAAATGCGCGAGTCACACGTGCAATGTGCCCTGCGTCTCCTGCAATTGCACTGTGTCCAGCTACGCACACGCTTATCTGTATCTATTCACGATGTGAAGAGGCCTGCCTATTTGGTGTTTATCAAAGTATAAACTAGGCTCAGATTAGGAATTGAATTTGGATTAGAGGTTTTAGGGCTATGTTGGCAAAATGTGAAGCAAACAAAATGAGTGTGGACGAAATGTGGTAAAACCCGCCAGTTTCTTCTCAAATCTAAAACCAGTTTTCATTCCAAATGTCAGTTTATGGTCCCAAGCAAGCTTTTCTTAAGAAGACATGGACCATGCACCAGAAATCTGAAGAAAGCAGCTGCTGGACCAGAGGTGGTTTTCAGGATATCCCACAATGCATTATTCTGATACACTGATTGTACAATATGCCTGCAAATCCAATTCAACTCCTATACTTATGTACAGGTTACTGAGGTTTTTGAGGTGTCAGCAATGTGGGTAAACACTGGGCTATTGTGAAAAGAAACACATCCCTAGAAAGATATGAATGAGTTCTATTCAATGGAATTCTCAAATTCCTAATAGCCCCTTGTCCAGAAAACCATTATTGCCTATTATATATATCAGTGTATCAAAATAATGCATTGTGGGATATCCTGAATACCACCTCTGCTGCTGGACATTAAACTTTTCAGAGAACCAGTACATCGGAGCATAAGTTATCAATAAAAGAACTTGTTTCATTCTCTTCTGATTCACAAATGTCTATGTTTTCAATTATTTTCTTAAAAACTCAAATGCTGTAGTGAGAAAAATGTTGTCCTGAGTCTAGGCCTCATTTTTTGCCCCACTGGGCACAAAACGTCGGGAACCATGGGGTAAAAATCGTCTGGCGCCCGCTTAAGAAAGAGCTTGGTCCCAAGGACCAACAATGAAATGGGCTTAGAAAGGCTTTCTTGGACTTTCATTTACTTTCTGCCTTAAAGTATAACTCTCATTCTTCCTTTGTTTTTACAGCAAATTCAACCTACTTACAGCAATATTGCCCGGGTTCATGGAAGCTACAGCGTCCAGGAATTTGAATTGCACCTGCTGATAATCTCTGGAGTGCTCAAAGGCAAAATAATGATACCTGCATGGAGAAAAAATCAGTTGTTAATGAGATTTTGATGAAAAAAATGACCTTTTACAATAAAGTTGGACTTTTTAGATGGCACATCTGCATATGCAAAGTTGCCGCATATATACTAGCAGCGATGCATCGTTGATTAAACGTGTTAGTCAAGTGTGTGTTAAATGTGCATTGAAAATTGCATACACGAAACAGGTGCAAACATTTTTTTTAATATTTACTCCATATGAAACAAATCCCTATCCACCAGTTGTAAGAGATTGCTTCTGAGAGGAAACTCCTCAACAGTTTCTTGAATTATGAGTAATTTACATATGTGGGTTGCTCTGGCAAAATCAGCGGAAAGTCGCGAATGAAGATTTTGAATAAATGGCTTCTAAAATAAAAGTACCCGGTATGCTGAAAAAGTCAAATTTCTTTTTTTTACATAAAACGCATCCATGCATAAGTGTTCAACTCTGCCTCATCTTTCGAAGGTCAGTTATGCCGAGAAGTGCAATTAATCACGGTAAATTGATCACATTTTGCTATCAGTAATCAGTAATCTTAAAATTGATTTGCAGCTACTTTGTATTAAAAGATTTTCAGTGGACTGCTTTATATTTTTATCTCTAAATGGAGAATGGAGAAATAATATGTGACATATTATATCTCATTTGTAAGCTGTGATTATAGAGAATTAGAATATACCATAAACTCAATTTTGAAATTTGCAACTTTCCACTCATCATGACTCTAACAAAATTCTTTCTGCACCACTTACCCCGACTTTGTTTCCAGCATATTCATTGATAGGCCTGTACAGGTTGGAAGATAAAAAGAAATGTTAGTCAATATTGGAAACAAATATGTGGTCGTCCATTCCAAAGGAGTCTTAAATGCAGCAAGCTTCATTATGTGCTACAGGTGAAAAAAGTGTCAAGGTCATAATTTGCCAAAATTAATTTTCAGCAGATTTACAATCCTTGTGCATACTTCAAAACACCATTTCAAAACACCAAGTTTCATTTCAAAAAATGGATCGGAAATATGAAATATATCTGTTTATTTTGAGGACAATCAACAGAAAATATAGGGCTTACTGTTCTTTGAATGCATTTATCTCAGTTAGGTGTCAAAATAGCCAGTTGGGTGATGGCAGAGTTTTATACGAGTACGACGTTTCGGGTACAACCCTTCAACTGGTACAAGGCAAGAGAACAATATTTACAATAATGGAAAGCTAATATGAGGAAATATATATACAGTCTATGGTGTTTAAAACAATACACAGAATGTCCAAAAAAACACTTTATGTTGTGATCCAATTTTTCTTTATGCATTTTACTCCCTGACAACCTCTGACGGACCATAACTTGACTTTTGGCAATTGTGTTAAGTTCATTATGGTGCCATTTTAATCCTTATAGCATGGTCTTTGCAAATATTTTAAAATGAGAAAATGACAATGACATTTACAGCTGGTTTGGGATAGTCGGTCACATATTTGGATAGCTGGCGCTCGGGGACCTTCAAAGTTGTGCAAATAAGGCTGAAAAAATAGCTGCTTGTTTGCCCTTCCATAAATCCAACAAATATAAACAAGATGGTTCACGAACCTGTAGTCTCGCCTGCGTATCGACCGCCTACTTAATCATCATTCAGTTGTGGGGTGGAGTAGGATAGGGTAGGAGTGACGTTGGGTCAAGTACTTTCTATGGTATAAGTTTAATCCATGTGGGGTCAGGTGTTCATGAGTTATGACCTTGACCTCAACATGACCTCAGATGACCTCATGTCAACTTTTTGAACAATTTTGGAAATTTGACCTCAGATGACCTTTTGACCTTGACTGACCTTGACCTTGGATCAAGTACTTTCTATGGTCCAAGTTTAATCCATGTGGGGTCAGGGGTTAATGAGTAATGAGCTTGACCTCAAAATGACCTCTGATGACCTCAGGTCAACTTTTTGAAATTTTTTGGAAATTTGACTTCAGATGACCTATTGACCTTGACTGACCTTGACCTTGGGTCAAGTACTTTCTTTGGTCTAAGTTTAATCCAAGTGGGGTCAGGGGTTAATGAGTTATGAGCTTGACCTCAAAATGACCTTGGATGACCTCAGGTCAACTTTTTGAACAATTTAAAAAATTTGACCTCAAATGACCTTTTGACCTTGAATGACCTTCACCACACCCCCCAAAAGGCGCGTCGCGTGTGCTAATCCTGAACCCCTTCATGTCACCAAGTTACATTACCATAGCCCTTACGGTTGAAGAGATATACTTAAAATTAAAAATTATGCATAAATTATGCAAATTAGGTACTTTATATGCATAGTTTGCGTTCAAATTGTATGCAGCGCCAGTTCAGCTTCAATCCTTCCCACTCACCAAATATCATCTACATAGGGCATACGGTTTCCGAGATTTGCTCCGGCCAAGAAATGCGGACAGCAGACGGCGGACGAAGAACGGCGGATGAAGAACGGCGGAAGGCGGACAGTTTTAAGGAATGGTATGTCTCTTACTGAAAAATTTTCAGGCGAGACAAAAATCCAACTATAAATGGTTTGAGTTTACAAAAGCAAAAACGTAATCCTGGATTTGCATGATTTTTGAGTTGGTCAGGAAATGGTATACAAAGAAGGTAAACGGGGAATCCACACTCATTTGACAGCAAAATCCCTTTACGGTACACTGTAATTGCAGTTTAGTGCTGTAAATGTACCAATGAATTGTGACACATTACCGTACATTGATGCACTTCAAGTTAAAATATAGGCGAAAGCGGACCTACGTCATACGCAGGACATACGCAGGGTATACGCAGCACAATGACCTAAAAATAACTCGCATTGGACTTCGTGCGCTGTGAAAACAATCAATACTTCAGCCAGGCATTCCTTCATTTTCTTTCTTTTTTAGCCAGACAAAAATCTGTGATATGATGAGCTGTTTGAATGTTATATGCGGATGATACCCAGATCTATGTTGTTTTAAAAGATACTTCTGACAGTTCTATCCTCAATAAACTTGAGAAATGTGTTAATGATATCAAAGCCTGGTCTAATGCAAATGATCTTAAATTAAATGAGGACAAGACGGAAGTAATCCATGTGTCATCTCGCTTCTATTGAAATTGCCAATATACCTATACAACCTGTTAAAAGTGCACGGAATCTTGGTGTTATATTTGAACATGATCTTGGAATGGACGCATACATTAATAATATTTGTCGCTCAGCCTCCTACGCTCTCTATAAAATTGGGCGTATAAGGAATTTTCTTAACCAACAAGCCACTGAGCAACTTGTTCATGCTTTTATTACTTGCCGCCTTGATCAATGTAATGCTTTGCTATATGGCCTACCGGACTCACACATAGGAAAACTCCAAAGAATTCAAAATTCCGCTGCCAGACTTGTAGCCCGCACTCGATTATATGATCACATTACACCTATCCTCCAAAAATTGCATTGGCTACCAGTAAAATATCGCATCATGTACAAAATTCTTATCATCACTTATAAATGTCTTCACGGTTTAGCACCAGATTATTTACAAGAACTCATACAGGAATATAGGCCATCTCGTAATCTCAGATCATCTTCCAAATTAAATCTTGTTGTTCCATCAGTGTCAACTTTAACATACGGTCATCGTTCATTTTGCAAAGCATCTCCAGACCTATGGAACAAGCTACCTTTGTATATTAAGAACTGTAAAACTCTAAACCAATTCAAAGCTAGTCTTAAAACACACTTATTCAAACTAGCTTTTGACATTTAGATTTTGCATAATGTTTTTACTATGTATGTATGTTTCTTATTTAGATGTAAATGTTTGTATCATGTTATTTTCCTGTTTTCAAGCACCATGCGCTTCGAGACTCCTGTGACAGGCGCTTTAAAAGAACTGTTTTATTATTATTATTATTATTATATTTGTCATTTTGTTATGACTTGAATACCACACTTCTCATATGATTTTGGAATCGAAATATTTTGACAATTTGCTAAAATCAATATAAGTTTCTGCGAGCCGTCATTTTCTCCATTGAGTTGAATGGGAAGTCGGCAAATGTTTTCACCGCGCTATTTGGACAAAGGTCCCGGATGTAAACAAAACGCCCGGATGTCCGCTCCTGCCTATACTTAACTTCATTGCAACTTCACTCTGTATTTTCTTGCAGCAAAGACTGCAGCATGGGAATGACACATTACACTGCAGTTGCAGGCAACTATTGAGTGAACCTAGGATGCTATTAAGTGTTGAGTCATTGAACATAAAATAAATGCAGGTAAAGATTCACAAGGTCCCAATAGGTACTGAGCTTGTTTTCAAAAATACAATGCTTAGTGTCGTTTGAAAGAAGGTCACAGCTGGTTAACTTGACCCCTAGATGACCTACCTTTGACCCCACTCATAATGGGTCACATTTTTACTTTAAACCTGGTTTCAGAGTGTCTGTCGTGGTGGTCGTACGACGAGCATGATGTCATTTTTTTTTAAACTTGACCTTGTCGCATCTGGAAATTTTTGCGGCAAGCACGACAAGCCTATATATTGATTACCCTGCCATGATGGTCGCAATGGTACGATATTTTGAGTTGGAATAAATTTAACTTTTCTTGCGACAGACCATCGCAGCAATATGCAAATGTGTCGTGCTACATTACAACAACTCAAAATTGCAAATGTTTGGTTGTCTGCCGCAACTACAAGCTTGGTCGTCTGCCGCAACGACAGCTACTCTGAAACCACCTTTACCCAATTACCAGAGTGTCAAAGTCTCATGAATATCAGATAAAGTATAAGGATCTGCTGACCAATTTTATAATTTTGAACACCAAAGGTCATTGACCCTACATGACCTTTGACCCTACTCGCATAGGAGTCGCATGTTTGCTTTTACCCAAGGACTGTTGTGTCTAAGTTTCATGAAAATCCAAAGAAGTATATGGAAACTTTGACAAATTTTGTAAAATGTTAATATTTTTACCACACCACCACACACTCTCATACAAATCCCACATTACCAAAGCAACCCTTATGGCTCTATCTTTCATACGAACTTGGAAAAAAGAAAAGTATGACAAGCCTATGCATCAATTACCTTGTCGTGTTGGAGCTCTTATCATAATTAAGGTACCCAGGAATCCTGCAGGAAGGAGCGCTCCAAAAATCTTTTGTTATCTCTACTTTAAAATCTTGTCTCATTAAAGAACCCATTCATAACGGGAGCACTCTTGATTGATATATTTACTGCTTCACTGAATGTGGTTGTATTAGATTCTATAGGATTTATTGACTTCTAAATTCAATCTACTTGAAAAGCCATGGGTTACACACTGAGTCATTGTTTTAAAGGAATGGGTCTAATCTGGAAGCGCTCACTGAGCAAGGAATCCTACAGGATACCCGGGGGGAAGGAGCACTTTATATAATTCTGATATAAGCCTTTGGTCACAACGACACGTCATGAGCAGATGGATTGAATTCA
This sequence comes from Ophiothrix spiculata, assembly GCA_000969725.1. NCBI lineage: Eukaryota > Metazoa > Echinodermata > Ophiuroidea > Amphilepidida > Ophiotrichidae > Ophiothrix > Ophiothrix spiculata. The sequence continues at coordinate 3,764 of JXSR01S042092.1, read as the reverse complement.
ACTTTTCTCATGACAAACCATCGTGGCAATGTGCAAATGTGTCATGCTACACTGTGACATCTCAAAATGGCAAATATGTGGTTGTCTACAACCATGACATCTAATCTGAAACAACCTTTAAGAAAAGTCACAATATTGTCACTTATCACAGATTTATAATGACAAAGTGACACAAAATATTTTGACCCAGTTTCAACCTTTGATAATCAGCACTTACCAGTCTTGCCCATGTGAGGCCAGTCTGCTTTTGCTGTAGTCAACCATGTGGCTCTGTGGTACTGTCGATTCCTTCCACCTCTCCGTCTATAAATAATATCAAATATTAATAAAAAGCTCACGAAAAACTGATCTAAATATGTACTAAAGTTGTCTGAAATAAACCTTTTCATTCTGGGCGGGACCAAATCGCACTGTGCTAGAACAACAAACCAATCAAATCAACAGAACTGTCAAATCACGAGCTCACACGAATTGCTTTAGTGGCATGTGAACTTAAACCACGGCGCACAAGACGCGTAAAAGTGAAACAGTTTTCTTCACGCGACTAGAAGTTCAATATTTTCAGTCAAGATGCTTTGATATATGCGACATCCTTTCATGCTAAGAACTTTTTATCATTTTCATTATTTCTTAGAATGATAGGTAATGACACCAGCAAATTAACTGAACAATTAACATTGATCATATAACATATTTGTATTCATACATACATTTGCAACATTTTCACCAAGTTTTCTTAAAAACTGAAAACAACCTTCATTTTAGCAGCATGTATACTGATATTGGAACTCTGTCATGATCATAAAATTGCAATAGATACCTTTTCAGAGTCATATTTGTAAGCAGCATGTACTGACGCTGAATGAAGGGATCACAAGGCTGAATATAGGGAAATTTCAATTTTAACCTTCATTTTATTGTCTCTTTATTAAAACGTCAGAAGGCATTATAACTTAAAACCACCAGCATTTCTTCTTACCTCTGTTCTGATTTCACAACTTGGGATCCAAATATCTTTCTCATTTCATTCTCAGGACTGAGATACCGATGTTCAACTGTTAGCAAAGCTTTGGTCTCCAATCCTACATTCTCTTTTTTACTACTGGCTTGTAGGCCACCATTTGGTATAGGTCCTAAAAGTTCATTGACCTCTTTGATTGTGGCGTCAATATCTTCTTCCTATGTATGTGAGGTACCAGAGGAACACAATTACAGTCTAAAAGACTTCATAATAAGAGAGCTATATTTAATCCTAATATTAAAGTGATAAATCATGTTTAAACATGATTGATCCACTAAAATATTTTTAAGCCTGGGACTTTCCGGGTAATTTAGTACCCGGATACCCTACTTAATTTTCAGGCGGGCACCCGAGTACCTTAACATTTAGATTAATGGGTTGATTGGAATGTACAAAATGTAAACGAAACACTGGTCAGTGGTGTAAGTATGTTAATTGTCATCATAAAATATGTGTCATCTTCCGATAACAACAAAACTTTTACCTCAATGTGTGACTGATTTACTGTTAGTTCAAAAACTTCAGAACATTTTTTTTTTCAGTTAATCACTCCATCGTAGATTTTTATACTCCCATTCGGGTAATCTGTTATGGAAATTTGTACCCGGGTAAGCTTAGCCGGGGTTTAGTCCCAGGCCTAAATATTTTAGTAGAACTTTTTGTACATCCATCCATAGAACTAGTACTATCAACGATGTATTATATTGCTTTGCTTTATTCTTCATTTGAGCTCTCTTAGGCGACAGGAAAAAAAACTGTTTTACGGGCCCGACCCTAAATTTGTGTTTTGGAAGATTTTTTTTAGTTATGAAAAACCAAAATCTTGTAAAATCAGCTGTTTGGGGGCCAAAATTGTATTTTGGCTAATCTTTATTAGAAAATTTCTTTGTAATTTTTTTTTTCATTTTTGCCTCCCATTTCTTTGGATTTTGGGGTCATTTTGGGGGGAAACATTTTAGGAAAAAAAAATCGCCCGACCAACCGAATCTACTTGAAAGGTCTGTGTTTTTGGTTCTGCTTCTTCCTCACTGGGAACATCATTGGTGTCTTCTTTGTAAGCATTGTGTGAGACTGTGAGTGCATTTTCAAATGTTTTTTTTTACTAAATTAGACTTTTTAGCACATAAAAATTACCGAAATCCGAAATTTATTAATGCGATATATAAAACAAATATATACTGACATTTTCAGATCTCAGGATTAAAACTATGATCCTTCAGTGACTAAAACTTTGATATTTTACTTGGGGACTGCACCCCCTCAGTATAACCAATAGCAGTTTTAGTCACTTCAGGTTCATAGTTTTAACCATAACCAGAGATCTTCAAGTCATTATATATATTTGTATACCATATTTTTGGAAGATATTGTGATGAAATACACATAAATTTTACCTCTTTCTTGGATTCCTTGACATCTTTAATTCCGCCTTGTTTTTGTTTTTTCTTCTTCTTTTTTTTCTTCTTCTTAGAACCTCCCTGGGGAGGCTTCTCTTCTGTTTCATTCTCCTGTGTTATTGGTTCTGCTTCTTCCTCACTGGGAACATCATTGGTGTCTTCTTGAAGCTGAAATGAAAATCATTATGAAATCATTTAGGCCAAGAAAAAAAAGGTTTGTCTCAGAAACTGTATGCAAAAAAGCTTTGCAGTATAGGCTCAAACGCGAGATTTAAGTTAAAGTCAAGAAATTGGAAAAAGGTAAAATAAAAATGACCATCAAATAGGGTGCAGAAAACGTTTATTGACAATAATGAGGTACTTGATCATCTAAATAAACCATGCTTTAAAAAAAGATCAACCAAAAACAACAAAAAATCACTCCCTGCAAATGCAGGAAGAATCGTATTCTACAACGTGGTAAACAAAAAGATTTTCCATAGGCCAGGCTACTTCTACGTTGATAATCTGCAAGATCAGTAATTGGATGTTATGCTAGACTAACTAATCAGTCGATTATGACTACATGAATAATCGACTTACGGGGCTACAAAGGGTAACACTTTAAGAAGTTTATGTAGCCTGTTAAAAAAATGTCACCACAAATGAGCTCAAACGAACCTTTAAATGGTGATGAATGATCCTACCTTGGTAATGAAGAGTTGTGTAATGTTTTCCATAACAACAACGACGATCAAAAAATTCAAAAAATTATCATGATTTCAGCTGTTTGACCTTTTCTTGACCTGGATATGACGTCAGCGATACCATTCTGTCGGAGGTGAACTCGGCAAAAACGGGATTATTATTATTAAGAATGTCTTGTATAACAATTTCACTATATGCATTAATTTGTATGAATACTACATGACAGTGCTCCATTTATTTGGTAATATATCCATCCACATACAAAAAAAACGTTGAAGATATAACTCATACAGCAACCTTTAAACAAAATTAAATTTTAAATGATATCATATCATATATATTCATTTATGAAAAATGAGCCAGGTGCTCTGTACACATGTGAACTGGCTCTGTTGCAACGCGTCGCATTGTTGTATCAACAAAAAACGTGGCGGAACACATTTTAATGGTATGAAAATGCAATTATTGTCATGTAAGATTGAATGTGTTCAGTTCATTCATTCATTCATTCATTCAATACTTTATTTCAACACGGTAAAAATCAATTCAACAAAGTTGTTCTTCCATTGATCCGTATACAATAACATTAAACTTATAAACTACAAAATAGAACAAGAGTTTGTTCAAAAAATCTGCTAAAATTGTACAACACTTAAAAC
>JXSR01S042091.1:1663-16245 GCA_000969725.1 Ophiothrix spiculata | reverse complement strand
ATTTTTACATGTACTTTTAATTGCTAATTTTTTGTAGCATTAGACTGGTTGAACGAGACCCGTGGCGTCTATTATATTCGGCGCTCTACTAATACAGTTCCTAATAAAGTAATTTTTAGCATAAACGGCAAAAATGCAATTTTGAAAAAGATAATTTCAGGTCACTCCTGGTGAAGCTCAGATGCTAATTTAACCTTCCGCCATGAAATAACCGTCTCATGAAACAATTACACGAACATTCGCATCAATCTTCAAAATATTCTTATTTTTTTTAACACGAATTTGCAATTCAACTTTCTTTTAACAGAAGCGACTCTGTTTGAGTGATGCAGTCTGTGATCTCCGGTAAAAATCTATTTTCATACTTATCGATGACAGGTGATTTTCCCAAAGTAAAGGATTTCCGAGATAATTGTGAAATAAGAGAATCTTTACCTCTTTATATTTATTACAAATACACTATTGAACAAATATCTAAAAATACATCAACGTTTAGATCAAAGCAAGAAATATTGAATTCACCATCTACCATGTCTACCATTTTGAAGGAGCGGGTGTTTTGAAATCAATAATATTGTTTACATCAAACTGTTATTAAAGAGATGACAGGAATGGATGTGCAGTTTTTTATGATGTCAAGACTTTTATAAATAATTTTCCCTATGTTATTTATTTATTTTTGAGTGGAAATATCGAAGCTTACAAGATATGATCAAATTCACCCGAACATTATGGATACCGGTTAATATTTTTTATTCAAGACCTATAGAGGATATTTTCATAACAATTAACAGGGATGCCACTTAAAGTCTGAAAATTTGAATCCCTAATAAATTATGTCAATTTAGACCTATTTTGGTCATTTTAAACATTTTGAATTTTGGCAGGGTCCTGCATTGTGAATACAATGTAGTTTATACTATATTTCAGCATCATTGTGACTGCTTGACTTAAAACATTGCTCTAAACATGCTAAAATTGCCTTAAAATAAAATTTAAATGCCGGCCACATTGAAATGAACTTCGATTCGATACAAAAGTGGTTTTTGATTCTTCACAGGGTAATTTGCAAATATTCATGATTGGAACATCTTTATTATTTTATTTTCCTGTTCAGATGAATAGGAATGATTTACAGGGAAACATTACTTGTGTTTTATGGTTTAATGATATGTACATGTATCAACATTAGATAGATTGAAAATGAAAAGAAATTGCATACACACTCTGAATAAAAAAGAGAAGTAGACCCGTATTTAGATATAAGACCTACATCTGATTCAACGGGTCAAAGGTCACGAGCCAAACTGATTTGGTGTAATTCAACAAAATAAGATCATGACTCAGGACCAACGAAAAATACCCAAATGCCACCAACGTTTTTCTGTCTAGACTATTCCCTGTCTAGACATGACCCAAGGTCATGCAATAAAATATTAATATATGAATAATAATAATATTAATATGAATATTAAGAATATATGTGACGCGTTATATTAAATAGACTTAGTACAACTTGTCGGCAAACCCGATTTTATGCTACGGCCGTCTGAATTTGAAAAGGAGTGAGAAATGGTCGAGGGGTCGATTTTTAGATATCGTTGAAAAATTAGGTCCTTGAAGTATATAATATATATTTAATGAATTAACTTGTTTTCTGATAACAAAGTCCACTCTTGAGTTGTTTGTGACCAAGTCATATCCAGTTTTCGCTGAAAATGTCTGTGGGGCCGTCAATTATTATGATTTCCAAACACGTTTTTCTCAGAAGTGTGTTTTTTTAATCCGTCAATGTTGTCATTTTTTGCTTTGTCATAGCCCGGTAAATGTAACTGAATGTCCGATGCCTTTAATTTTGGAATGATTTTAAATCTGATTAAATATACTTTCCAGTCATATATTTGGACCCAACATGTACCTTTTGATGTAATGCGTCACATATTGTGACGACTTCCAGCCTAGACATAAGAGCATATTATGGTCACTATATCACAAAATCGTTATGAACTAGTACTCTCTGATGTTTTGCAAAGGCATGTTTTCAATATTTATCAGGATTAATTATTTGCTTAGTTCCAAAAATAAAATGTAATACAAGCATTATAAAACGATCTTCTACATTTTCTGTAAGTTTCCTCAAAATTGTGGCTTCATTGCTTAGTACGACAACGCGATTGAAAATCGTTCTCGTCTTTTGAATTGCGCAAACACACAGAAAATGGGCAAAACCAGGAGTATCCACTTTCAGCTTCCTAAACTTTAAAACTATTCATATTAGGATAGGACAAGTATATATATATATATTCATAAAGGGTAAAAAGTAAGGAATCATCTTATGTTAGTTTCAATATACAGGGTGTGTAGAAAATATACAGGGTGTACAATGTAACATAAGAAATATTTGAAAAATGAAATTTTTTCAGATGTCATTTTTGTAACTATAAGAACATGCTTAATAATATTCTACATATGTACAAACACCACAACTACCATCCAGTATCTTCCGGATAAAACCTCTTTTTAGGCTTTTATTAATCATCCGATCGCTTTTTTAGGATGATTAAACTTTAAAACAATAATGACCCAAAATGACCCCTTTAAATACTTTTACCCTAAATTCGTCATGCTACATTGTCAACCCCCTAAAGGGGTATCCTATATGCTCAAGTCTTATGAAAATTCATGAAAGCATGTGGGAATAGTGACAAATGTTGCCACCACTTGTACCTATCTTGGTCATAGTGGTTTTTGACCCCAAATGACCCCAGATCACCTTTAATTCCATATATTTTTATGTCACATGTGCAACTTTACCTTGGTAATCTTGTGTCCAAATCTTGTGATAATCTGTATACATATGTGGGAATTGCGCCCAATTTTGTGAATCACCGGCTCCTCATCCTGCGGCTCCGCATCCTGCACCGATTTGATTCACCAACATATTAATTAATCCCAACTAAAAACCAAATTAGCTAAACACATACAGTTTTCATTTTATTAAAATATATTTATTCCTCTCTCATATGACACCAAATTTACTAATGTATGACATAAAATAGGGGAATTATGACATGAAAAACATAGAGCAGTAAGGAAATTTGTTACCGCACCGCTTTATTAAGTTACCCAGTATATAACACATGACCTATAGCACTTGTAAGATTATTTTGCTGTGTCAAAAGCTTAAGGTGTTTGGTCCACGCGCCGTCCACTCGTACCAGTACGCGCTAGTTTCCGAGTTGGTAAGTCCCGCAATACGCATGCGCATATTCTCTGAGTAGTGTTTTGAAGCTAAACATTGCCATATTTTAGTATTTTTCTGGAAAATTAAGGCGGTGACCCCCAATTTTTATTTGAAAGAACATACTTGTGCGCAACTTTTGTGAAAAAATTAACAAAAATGCTCGGGCAGATTTTTTGAATCAACACTAAATAATTTCACTTTTACCACATTTCCCATGGACCCCTGTACTAATTTGTCCCCCAAAACCTCCAAAAATGGTGTTTTTAAACAGACTCTCATGCAAAAACGAGTCCCGTGACCCCCAATTTTTATTTTAAAAATCGGTTCTACATCGATAAAATATCATTCATGCCGATTTTCACTAAAATTGCTCGGGCGGATCTCTCATGGACCAAACACCTTAAGTGGTGGTCACAACACGTTGTGCGGGTTTTTTTTGTGTTCGTACGTTTTTTGAAAGGCCACGTTCTCTACGTGTTTTTCTAAAAACGTGGCATATGTTATGCGCACGACACGCCTGACCGTGAGTGGCTTCGTGCATCGTACGTTGTGCAAGTTATAAGTACTTACATCGTATGTGCAACGTATGAACTCCTTGCGTCTACCACGTTATTATAGGGAAAACTTACTTACACGATGCATACACGGAGTCCGTATCATGCGTATGTGCTAGGCGCGTCGTCCGCAAGGCAAATGACCTTGGGAAAAAAAACCCTCGCACATTGTTGGTAACCGAGCACGTGCGGACCGTATTGATGTTTAATTGGTAGCCCGAACGTAGCCAGGATGCAGAGAAAGTTTCTCATGCTCTTAAACTACTACGTCGTGTCTGCGTGATCAAAAAAAAAAAAAGATGTCAGAACCTACAACGTACGGGACGCACGATTTTGCATACGTTTTTGCACGCAGACAGCTTATACAAAGGGTTGTAACCACCGCTTTTCATGTCATCACTTCTTCATCTTTTTTTTTTTGCATATTTTAATGTATATATAAATTTAGGGGTATTGTATGGTTATGAAGCCTCGTCAAAGGTAATAATTGTTTTTTTTTTGACAATTCGAAACATATTTGACAAGATAAAAAGCTTCAAACAAGCTATGTATAGATGAAAATTGTTATCGTCTCACTTATTCAGCTAAAAATCTGACAAAAATAACATGTATTTAGGACGTTAAAATGCAAAATTGAATTTGGTACATTTTTGTTTATATTTTTCAAATCTCATAACATGCATAACAACACAGTGACGTCATTCGAAGTTTGATGGTTTCCATTTTGGTATCAATGGATAGAGGGCATTAACTACAAACTGGAAGCAAACACGTAAGGAGTTTCGTATATATAGTCTTAGATAGGAGTTGCAACTATTAGCATAACATGGTAACGTAAGGACAAACATTAATTAGCTTTAATTAATAAGGGGTAAGATCAGAAATGGTTTTAATAGTATGATATTTTGGGCCTACCCAGGCATGCTTTGAATATAAATTATTAAAGGGGCATTGGATAAAATGTTGAAATTTTATTTGTTGATGATTTATACTTCATATGTAAGAAAATAGCAGTCAATTATCAGATATCAGAAATTGATCTAAACCTTCAGCAAATTCAAAAATTTGAATTTTATTTTGTTTGTTGGTCTTGGGTATGAGGCTATTCTTTAAACGTATTTATTGATGCTATACATCAAGAAAGATCCAAAGATGTGTTTGTAAAACATTTCTTTCACATCATAGATTGCAGATAAATCAAAAGAAATCTGGAGTTTGCATTAGATCTCCTAAAAAGACCAATTTTAAAAATTCAACTATGGAGGGCAGTATTTATCGTTATCGACAACGATAATTAAAAAATTAAAGGAATATCTAATATTTTGGTATATAGGGTTTAAATTTGACAATGAAACTTTGCATGCTATCATTATTACTGCTAATGCTTCAAATGATGCAAAAATCTCAAAATGCTTTGGGAAAAATTTGGGGATGATGCTGAAATTGTCTAATGCCCGTTTAATAATTTCACACTTCAACCTTTGGAGTTATACAAACTTTTAGCAATTTCATGGTAACGGAAGGACAAAAAAACCACTGAAGCATAGCAAGAAGAGCAATGACAAAATCAAATTTTTGGACAACTTTCATACAGTCTAATTGTTGAATTAATGCCAAAAAACATGATATTTTCAATTCAATACCTATGTATAAGATTGTTTTTTGTTTTGTATAATTTAGTTAATTTTTGGGTAAAATTAACTCATTTGCATAATTAATAATTTAGCACTCAAAACATGGCCATTTTAAAATTCAAGCTTTCAATCCTTAAAATATAGGATTTCAGCTTTAATTTGACACCAATTTTATACTATTCAAATAAATTTGAAATTAAAACCATGATGTCCAGTTTTTCATCAAATTGCCCATATATTATATTCACATTCTTTAGAAGTTAGTGGCCAAATTTATTTTTGGAAATTTAGGCTATCGTGATGCATATCTAAAAAGCTATAATGGAAAGTACCTCCAGGTATTTGGTGGAGTTTCACATAGTTTGCCTTAATTTCATGCTCTTTGAATAAAATGGTAGAATATCAAACACTGAATATCAAAATGAGTCAAATTTAGAATCAAATTAAAAGGGAAATTGGTCTACTTTGCATTTAGATACATTTTAAAACATAACACTCGTATATTATATCTTTCAAAATGTTGCTGAAAGAGAGTCCTTTTGTTTTGACTCACGATGACCCATATGACCACTAAACATGCTAAAGGCTCAAATAGATGTTAAAGATACTGATAAAATAAGATCTGACATATAGTACGGTATTTGTATAAGCAAGTAAAAACAGCAAACACGGTACTATTCATTCTGGGGACATCTGTATTATTGTGCTAGATCAAGTGCTGGATACACTTCATTTTCATTCAAGATTTTTTTCATAGAGTAAATAAAATTCTCATTCTAGATGAACATTTCATTCTAAATATTCCTCATCATGCAAAACGTATAAAAATGGACGACTATATATCTATTTTTTTTTAAACTTCACTACACATTTTAATGGTTTACATAAAAGGTAAAATTTTGTGTATCATGAAAAATGTTGATTGAAAATGTTAATTTATAATGACAATCTAAACCAGCTGATCTAAACCATGACAAAAATTAAATACCATGAGAAATTTTTTGAATATGATGTCTACAAACATAGGTTCTCGCAAACCATAATCCCTCTGGCATCATAATGTATCGCCAGTATGATCAAGGCTTTATTATCATGCCTAAAGTGTGACCTGGGCTTATCATTTTTGCTATAGTGTGACTGGGCTTAACATTTTACTACCAAATATCATGAAGGTTGGTTGCATATGCCAATAAATCCAATTTTTGCATAAATTATAATTTGCATATTTTATGCTGTAATCGCCCAGAGCACCCACTTACTTAATATCAAAAAGCTAGGTCTATCGGTATGGAAGATAGCCAATTAAACATTTAGGTCCGTATTCCCGAAAGGTGTTTAGCTTAATCAAGGTTTTATTTCTCTTCAACAGCATGACTCGATGAACAGTTCTGCTTGAAAGCTGCGTATCATTCCTGGACAGATAGGCCCGTATTCCAGAAAGGTGTTTAGCTAAATCAAGGTTTTATTTCCCGTTAACAGCATGACTCATTGAACTGTTCTGCTTGAAAGCTGCAATGATGGTATCATTCCTAGACAGTTGATGCTCAGTTAAACAATGGTTTAGCTAAACATCTTTCTGGAATACGGGCCTTGATGGTCGGTTAAACCATTGTTTAGCTAAACACCTTTCTGGAATACGGGCCTTAATTTTTTACTGAAATTATACAAATTGGATGTGTACCTAGTGCTTTAAACTATATTCCTCATCTACTGCTTGATCCTCATGATTTTCTACATAGTTTGCCAATTTCTTAATTCATCATGGTATGCCATGTGACTTGTGGCCATGCCACAGGGACGTTGCAGGCATCACCACACCATGCTGCCTGCGTCTTCAGACAACCTGATGGCTAGATGATTGACCCTAGGGTCTATCATTGCTGGACACAGGTGCCTGATGCTACAGACTGCCAATTACTGTAATTGTCTTCATGGACTAAGGTTAAGACTGGATTGATTGGCATGTTATGTAATCACCTGGGGCAATCACTGGCTCAGCTGATGCATACCCTTTAAGCTAAATACCTAGACAATGCAATCTATTAATCAACCTAGCATGTCTATCATGAGCAATGCACTAGGCAAATGTTTGATTGGACTCCAGCTGGTCTAAAAGATAAGATCAGTCATGCCTTTTTTAATATGGCAAGAAAAAGATGCAAAACAAGTTACAAACCATGTCATGGTTAAGGTTGTAACATGGTGCTTTGGTTTGAACACTTAAATGCAGCTTCACAGTAACATGATTGAATGCATGTATAAATTAAAAAAATTCCCTCTTAACGTTTTGAAAACTAAACAAATATAGAAGAGGAAATATAAATATTGAGAATTTTGTTTTCTAAGGCAATGTTGCCATCTACCATAGTGAACTAAAGCTAAGGAAAAAACACACCAATATTTGTATCACTGTGGGTCGGTTAAGATAAACCAAAATTGTCTTTGCCTTATCATTGTTCTGTGCTGCAACATAATGAATTACCTGGCTGTACGTACCCAGGTGCTATGTTCTCATCTCTGCAACATAACAAATATTTTGCGTTACCCAGGTGTTACACGCTTAAAATGCTAATTACAACGGAATTAGATGGCAGATTATATAATAACTAGCTCAGTACGCTCATTACCTAGACCATGCAATCTATTAACCAACTATTAATCTGCCTCATAAAACTGTTGTGCCTTATTTAAAATATATATTTTGATGAAAATTTTAAAAGTAATATTATAATCAACTAGCCAAGTGTCCCTATAACCAATGACCTTTTTTTTGGACTGAATGGGCTATTTTTGGTAGATATATATACCCTCCATATGATTTGGCTTATAATTGCACACGATTCCTGTTATGCCCAATTAAATTTGGGATCCCAAATTTAATTCCGTATGTATTGGCATAGGAAAATACATATGTGCCCTTGGTGTTCTATTAACGACAAAACAAGTTTAGAGAAAAATATGCATACAAATGCCTTTAGTAAGTAATAATGCATCATTAAAACCGTTGAACACAAATATATATATGAACCAAATGTTGATAATATTGCGTAAGTTCTGATATCTCATTACAAAATTAAAGCACACAAATATTCACAATTATTCTTACTTTATTAAATACTCATGATTTATTTATCATACCAGGTAAACATATTTATTATCTAAACACCAAACAATTCTACAATGAAATATTCAGTAAATATGCCAGACATATCTGTAAACTCAGCATATGATCAATGTCTAATGCTTAATTACTTATGCTCTGATCACACATAGAAAGAGTAGCCGGCTGAGTTGGCATGCCACAACAGGCAAACCTTCATGAGCGTCAACCTTTAGGTGTATTGCTGGCAACTTGTAAGGGTGGTTAAAACTTGTGTGGGTTCTGTTTGCAATAGTGTGCCAGTGCCAGTGCCAGCTCAGCTGAATATTGTTAATATGCAAATGTATGGGACCATAGCACAGTTAGTAGCAATGAAAGAAATGTGAAATTTCATATCATTCTTAAAACAATAACCCAAATGCTGAATTTAGCTCATAAAGGTGATTACACCAGAAGTTGCAATATCTATTTTGTAAGCTTTCAATTTTTTGAAAATTCATTTATAAAATTAAATACAATATACATGCAAAAAAGAATGTAGTGATCAATAAACTCCTTATAAAAAATAAGAAAAAGTAAAATAACCATTCCCTAACAGAAATAATAGGTTGATTAGCTATCTAATTTGGGAATTAATGATTTATCTAGATGCATTCAGTGTTGCCATTATCAAATGATTCTTCTTGACTTCTCAAATGCAGTATTACATTTTCAGCATTTTTGCGCTGGATACCAACAACGCTGGTTCTCAGTATCAGGGTTTTTTGTCACAAGTTTAAGTGCTAAGGCTACTAGTCCAATCACATTCGCTCACCAGAGAGACAAACATATATTTGTTCACGTTTATTCATTTACAGTAAAAGCGAATGTATTAATCACATATGAACATGTATACTCTCATTCATCTGGGTTGGTAAATAATATAATTGAATTGAATCTAGACAACAAGAAATATAATACTCACGATCTTGTGAGTATTATATTTCTGGTTGTGTAGATTCAATTCATAATAGTTTTGATCGCAATGCATAAATATTGGTTAGAACTTTGTAGGTGAAAGTCACACAAAATTGAGTAATGTACTCTTGATAGGGATTTAAAGTGGGAGTGAATGTACCTCTCAGACAAGAAAATATATCTTTTTTTAATTTGCCGAGTATTTACTTTATGTGTTGGACAAATAACAGACAAAGCCCCTCCCAACCACCCACAACTGATCAGACTTGATCATAGTAATACATAAGTACACAGAATTCTGAGAAATAAATCCCATTAATATATGTTTGATTTTCTCAGCAGAAGATGTTATTAATGCAAGAATTAACAAATCATAACAATACCTGATGCAATATGAGAGAGAGAAAAAAAACCCATACTCCATAAGTACAACCATCATGTTACTTATTCATAGGTCTCCACATAACATTGAATAGACAAATAAAAATAAATCACATGTAGGGAACATATTCTTAGGTTTCATCACATTTATATATAGAAACAAAAAAGAAATCTACATGTGGAAATTCAGCATTGAAATGTCAATGCCATTTCATCTCACACTTTGGACTTTGAAGACAATTTCTATGAATAGAGTCATCACGCAAATAGATGCTAGAGATAAGTTTCGACTGAGAAGAAAATTCACAGTTAAAACGAAGAAGATAAAAATATATTGACTGTAAACCTTTCAATAAATTATTCATTAGATTCCACATTATAGGGATTGTTTTTTGATAGCTGATAAATCTACTGTTGGTGTCTCTAACTCGCACTCTTTTAACCCTAACCCTCCTCAGTCCAACAAAATCCAACAAGCAAAAATCAAGAAATTCGCCTAAGTCCAAATACGTCATAGACCGGGGTTACAGATGGGCACGAACTTGCTGCCATGGCAGGCCATACTCGGTGGCTTGCCATAGGTGGACATTGGAATGGGATGCGAGAGGTCAAGGGTTCAAATCCCGGGGGAAACGGTAAATTTTTGTATGACGTATTCGGACTTAGATAGTTTTTAAGCGTTTGGGAGTAGGGTTATTATGTGAGAGAGCAAGCAGAACTACTGTTACAGATATGCTAAGAAATTGGTAAGCTTAAATAACAAAATAATAACTTTCCCAAGTCTCATAATACATATCAATTTTCAGTTACAAACAAACACCACATTCATGAGTGACATCATTTCTGAGCGTTGACCAATCAGAATCATTGGCCCATGGCTACAAAATGGCTTCCCACAGAAAGATTGAATCCCTTTAATGTCCCTATAAATTGATCCCCTGACTTGCTTTGACAAAATTAGCCATGTAGAATATAAGTGTCTTACCAGCATCTTTTGATCAAATGGTGCATTTCAGTAAGATTAACAACTCTAGGTTGTTGCATGTAACAGCCAGAAGTTCTTCTTTTTTCAATTCTCTTTTTGTGTCACTTCCAAGACTATGGAATGGAATTCCTCCCAATGTTAAGGACTGCCATGATCTTGCTATTTTTAAATCTGAGTGTAGGTCGTTTTTCATTAAATTGTACTGTTGATTTGATTCACATTCCCCTATTGGATTCATTTGCTGCTGTTTGATTTTGAATAAATTTAATGTACTTATTATTCATGTATGTCCTTTTATTTAATGTACGGGATAAATGAGCACTTGCGTGTTTTGGGTTTTTGTAAACCCATTCATTTCTCCTAAATTACTTGCATTTTGTTCATGTATTTTATCTTGTTATAATAGAAATATTTCTGTAATATTGAAATTTGTTTTTGTAATTTTTGTGTATGACAATGAATATTTTTCACATGTTTGTAAATTGCAAGTGATTTGAATAAATATTATTATTAAGTGGAAAGATGGGAACACATGAAGTAAGTCTCCACATTTTTTGCCAAGTTTTGAATGACCTTTTTGGGTTGAGCTTACAAATTTACACGCACATGTGTTAATTAGTTATATCCATTTATATTCCCAAAAATTTCAGTGCAGATATGATAAGATACATAACAGAAGAGAAACAATTACATATATCTTTTTGACATAATTTTGGGAGTTATAAGTGAGACGATTGATGGGAGGCTCATCCATGTAACAAAAAAATGTCTTTTGTACTAATGGCTAGCCTTATACTCATACTGATATTATGCCTAAATGTTGGAAAACATATGTAAACTATTTGATTTCATCCACATATAAAACATACATGTTGATTTGGAATCCATTATGCTGCTCCCGATACATACTGTTTGGCTAAGCGATCCAACTCGGCTTCCTGCATGAAATAAAGAAAAAAAAGTGAGAAAGAAAAAAAGATCTGGTTAATTGTTTACATCATCTACAATGGCAATTCATTTTACTGTGAATATCAATTACAATGCATCGTAGCTATGAAGGGTTTAGCTCATAGCTAGATTGGATTTCACAAAAACATAAAAATCCTTTGTTGGTGTACAACACATCATTAGTTTTAGAATTTGACACGGTTAAAATCAAAATCCTTCATAACATTATGAAGGATTAATAGGTAATTGAATACGCCAGAATAAGAACATCCCAACTCCAACAGCTCCCTTCTGTTAAGTTATGTAAAATATAAATGCATATAAATCTCTGAAAATGCTTTCAAATCACTAGAAAGCATTTCCATGTCTTTATCCCAATCATAGTGTTACATTTGACCTAGTAGTTGACTTTGTTAGACATTGTTAGATA
Organism: Ophiothrix spiculata; assembly: GCA_000969725.1. NCBI lineage: Eukaryota > Metazoa > Echinodermata > Ophiuroidea > Amphilepidida > Ophiotrichidae > Ophiothrix > Ophiothrix spiculata. The sequence continues at coordinate 4,012 of JXSR01S042091.1, read as the reverse complement.
ACTTTCCTAGCATATAGTTGCAGAGGGGAGCTCATGGAGTTGGGATGTTCTTGTAATGGCTGTTTAAATATAGCAACTATGTACTATAACAATTATCTAACAATGTCTAAAAAAGTCAACAACAAGGTCAAATGTGACACTATGGTTAGGATATTGACATGTAAATGCTATTTTAGTGATGTGAAAGCATTTTCAGAAATTTGTATGCATTTATATTTTCTAAATATAATTAACAGAAGGGAGCTATTGGAGTTGGGATGTTCTTATTCTGGCGTATTCAATTGGAAGTTAATGATGGGTTTGGTCTTATGATGCATTAACGATGCATAATTTAAATGTTAGTGAAATCAGCCCAGGCAGATCAGGTAAATGTGTGAGTGATTATATGATGGTAACTCTCACATATAGGGCTGATAACTTTTATCCCAAAAATTCATCCCTCTTAATTGCTATCTTTCATGTCACAATGCATTTTCAGTATAAAAATCCCAAACAAGCTAACTTTAGTTGAAAGATGAACATTGATGAATTCTTTCTTTAAGCATAATTTAAATTAATGAATCATCTTGATAAGCTAACAATAAAATCCATTGCAAAACGTATCATGACTGTCCACAACACCCTCCCCTCCTCGATCAACTTTGTTTTATCGCAGCTTTAAAAAGAATGTATCTTCAAAATTATAGTGGAGTTATGATTATTCAAAGCACGACCTGTTATTTCACATAAAAATAAGAAAACCTGCTTCAAGGTTTACATTTTTTGTACATTTCCAACTTTACTATATCAAAAATTTTACTTTTCAAATATTTTGGAATTGAGGTGACAGCTGATAGCAAGGAGTTGTTTGAGACAGTAAATAGAACACACACAATCAAGCATACAAACAAACAAACAAGTACAGCCATGTACATGATGTACCTAGCTATCTCTTGCTTTGCATAGTGCATTACTTCCATTGCAGATACTTTCATACAAGTACCTAGGAAAAAAGGGTTGGTGTTTGCTACAATCTCATTTGCTGTTGCCTATAAATAAACTCATCATCAACACTTCATCAGCGAATAATAATGGCCAGTGCTTTGTATCCAGGGGAAAAGTTGCAATATAAATGCAGGAATTATTTTGATAATAAAGTGGGCACAATCTTACAGGAGATACAAGCTCTTTCTAATTACTTAGATGATTAGATATTAGCCTGTAGGTGTAATAATTGTCAATTCATCATTGTTTTTTAATTATCTTTTTGGAACTTTTAATCATTTTTGGTCTTTATTTTTAGATCTTATGCTAAATAGTGCTTTGCATCAGACAAACTATAAGCAGACTTCATCATCATAATAATCAGATTTGATCTTCTTCATTTGTGAGAAATTGTAGTTTTTAACAGGACTAGAGTTGAGTCCACTTCATCTATATAGATACAGCAAGGACTATTTGATAGTCCTTTGATACAGCCCCAAACAAATCCAAACAAGTTTCAGTGCTTGTAACCCTAAAACCTTAAACCATGTAACTCCAAACTTACCATAGCGGGAAAATCTGCATAATTTATCTCAAGGTTATTTTTTACTAGTTCACATTTTCTTTTTGGCCGATGCTTGTTCTGCCTATCGATGCACTAACTTACGCACATTTCAGCAGTGTGTGATTTGTTGATTTTGATTGCAAAATTGGTTTAAAATGCCAAAAACAATTTACTGAAATGAATTTTACTAAAATTTTGAGCAACATAACCACACCCACAAAACAACAAGAAGAAAAACAACATCTTGCAAGTTGTACATCTCTGTATATCATATTTAGAGTTCTAAAACAATTAAAATACAAATAACCCAGTGTTTATAACATGTTTAAATCACATGATGAAACCTGGTTAAACATGTATAAAGAAACCGGCAAAGCTATACGACTGATGTTGTGAATAACAGATTTCATAAATAATCTCGTAATAAATGGACAGATTTTATTCCAGTCTTCACTACAGGGCAAAAAAACCGGGGTCCGCTTGCCAGTACAATGGCTCACTAGTCCAAATCTCGCTAGTTCTTACATGTTAATGATGATACTATATACTAATCAATGGTGAAAAATATTACCTTGAAAAAGGCTTGCTAGTCCATGAAACGGTTACTAGTCTGGCTATTAAAACACATGCTCATCAGAATTTTGAAAAAAAAAGGCTTACTAGTCCTATAAATTCTAAAAAAACATCAAATTAGTCTAAATTTTGGAATATGTCCCAATTCTTTAAACACTGTATGCACGGCACGCTTTAGAAAGGGTGGGTCTAGAAAAATCCAAAAATTGTCAAAAGGGTGGGGTTCAGAGAATTTCTAGTAAAAAGGG
>JXSR01S042090.1:138877-158938 GCA_000969725.1 Ophiothrix spiculata | reverse complement strand
ATGAAATTAAATGTGTGTTTTTTGTTCACAGTGCATTCACCGAGATCTGGCTGCGCGTAATGTCCTTGTGACTGAAGACATGATGATGAAGATTTGTGACTTTGGTTTGGCGAGAGATGTCCATTACATTGACTTCTACAAGAAAACTACAGATGTAAGTGAATTAAATATCAGCAGTCTCAGGCCTTGTATTTTGAAACTACCTGGTGTGCTACAAATAGCACTTCTCAAGATATTCAGGTGTGCTGTAGGTGTGCATTTCGTATCTAATTATGTATGATTTTACCAGATTTAGGTGTGCTGAAAATAACACTCCTCAAGATTATTTTAGGTGTGTGATGGTGTGCTATCGCACTCGCACGCCTCAGAATGCAAGGCCTGCAGTCTTTAATACTTGTCTTGGCAGTGCATCATAGTATAGTAATGCATAAGATGTTAATGAATTTCATTTGCATTGCATATTTAAAGGAGACACTTGATATTTGACATAGATTACGATAATAACTCCTGAATTCCTGAAAATTTGTGAAACTTGCATCACTGTGCAAAATTATCTGAATGACATTTGAATAGTATTGTACCTGAAGAATATGAATGAAGATTTAAATATCACCATACTTAATAGAACTGTTTTCAAAGTAGCGCACCTTGTGTCATTAAGATTTGAAATACAAGTTCAAATATTTATAGGTGACCCAGTTTTTTTTTTAAAGAAATACATTTTAGTGTGATTTTGTGCAATGTGGGGATTGTACATTAGAGTGAATTGGACATGTTCAGTCAAATGTGGATTATTATTTAATTTATGTGATTTTCTCAGTGTGTAATGATGATTTTAACCCATATTGTTTCTCCATTTTTAGGGACGGCTCCCAGTCAAGTGGATGGCACCAGAAGCCCTTTTCGACCGTGTGTTTACCACACAGAGTGATGTGTGGTCCTTTGGAATCTTGCTGTGGGAGATCATGACACTGGGTGGAACCCCGTATCCTAGTGTCCCAGTTGAGAAGATGTTTGATTACCTAAGAGCCGGCAAACGACTGGATCAACCGCAGAACTGCTCACTAGAAATGTAAGAAAATTTACACTTCTTAGTTGGGTCAATTGTATGTAGAAAGTGTAAAAAAATGTTTAATTCTTGAAGGAAGTAAATATATGAGATATAATTTGTAATTATCTTGGAAAAAGATATGGTAAACAACCTCAACAAAAATATCTATCCCAGGTTCTGTACCTTTTTATTTTTGATCCTGCTCAGCCTGATTTTCCTGTTATAGGACTGCTGACAGTGATAAATTTTATCAGCATTTTTACAATTTTTGACACCTCTATTATTGTTGCTTGGAAAACTTAAATACAATCCAAATAAAACAATATTAGATTTTTTAAACAGACAAAAGCATTAAATGTTAAAAATTAGCCGGCCAAGGTGTTTTAGATAAATTTTTACATGAACTTACATAAGCAAAACATCTAGGGTTGGTTTGTAAAATGTAAATATGCAAATCCAAATGGTAATTTTACTGTACTACACATATGTGGCTGTCCAGCCCGTATGAACCGTAAATGCCAGAAACTTCATTTTGCGCTACAGGTGAAAATACATATGAAGGTCGTAATTTGCCGAATTTGTTTTTTTGACAGATTCACAATCCTTCTGCTTACTACGAAATACAAGCAGAGTTTCATTTCAAGAAAATAATCGGAAATGTGAAATAAATCTGCATAATTTAAGACAATCAACAGAAAATATAGCTGCTGATCTTTGAATGCATTTATCTCAGTTATATGTTTAACTCCCTGACAACCTTTGACAAACCATAACTTGACTTCTGGAAATCGTGTGAAGTTCATTAAAGTGTAAAGCATGGTCTTTGCAAATATTAAAAGAGTGAAAAGGACTAAAGACAGCATTTACGGCTGGTTTGGGATGGACGGTCACATATATTCAATGTCTGGGGTTGTTTTAATCAATTTGATATCACAGTGAACACCGAAAATAACAAAGTGGCTTTTTTCATTCATTCCATTAAGTGATCAAATTGTGTATCTAATTTTTATTATCTCCGCATTATCCCCACAGTTATCATGTAATGAGAGAGAGTTGGCAAACCGCACCAGGACAACGACCCACATTTGCTGAGCTCGTAGAGGATCTATCCCGCATCATCTCGTTATCGTCCAACCAGGTAAAACCATCCCCTCCCTATTGCCATAAATGGATATCAATTTCCTTCCAACGATTCATGAAATGCGTTTTTTCATCTCATGATGTTAGGTAATCTAATCTACCATGTATCCCTGATGAATTGAACATGGGATTAATAACGCCAATTAGGCTGCTAATGGTTGTCCATTAAGCTTATATAATCATAATTCAATTGATGTGACACTTGTTATATGATTGATGATAAATTGTAAGTGATTGTTTCAGTGTGAATCCATGCTTAAATCATTCATTATTGTATACAATGGGGTCAATAATCATTGTGCACGTATGAAATCATACCAACATTACTTAATTACCATTATGTGTCGATATCTCCATGTGCATAATTATTTTTGAACGTGTGTGTACATGAAAGGTTATACACCATAGGATGATTGTTTGAATCCTACTTGAAATCATATTAAAAAAATATTATATTCTGTGTTTTAAATAAAGGGTTGCTTCAAAACTCAACCGGAATAAACAATAGCCAACCGCCAAGAACAGACAACTGCCGGTTGAGTTTTGAAGCCGCCCCTAACATACCTAGAATATTCATCACATGCCACATTTAGTCCCAGAAAAAAACAAAATTGAACAGTAGATTAATAATGATTTCAATGTTTATTCGATTTCAGGAATATCTTGATCTGGAAGCATTGGGAGATGCCCCTATCCACACCTTCATGGAGACGGAATTTGACTCCGGGAACTCCAGTCAATACAGCCAGCACAGTCACATGAGCCAGACCACTACCAGTAGTAATGAATCAACTGTATAGTCATGGCATGACTAAACCACTCCTATGGAGGGGTGGTTGGACTCATGAATAAACCACTCCCTATGGAGGGGTGGTTGGACTCGCTGAACTACTGCCAAGACTTTATAGTCTGAACCTCTGAATGGTGCTGGAAACCTGCGGACACCTCGAAAGATTTTCATTATGGAAACCTTTTCACAAAGTGACCTTATCTCTTACACAAAACATAAAACCAAGCCAATCAAAATGTTTTTTATAACTGATTGCCAGGCTGTGTAAGAGTTGGTTTTTATACATATCGCATGCATGAATGCACTGTCAGTGTATAGTCGTGCAGAGACGGAAGGCTATGCAGCGCTTCGAAGAATGGAATGGAGAACGGTAGTGCTGCTGACATGAACAGCATGGGACCAAATATTTAAGAACGGAACAGTTCTAAAGTACTGATTACGAACAAAATTGCTGCCGAAATGTTCAGCTGACGTGTAATGATAATCAGTTTTAAAATGGCTGCATTAAAACCCGTCTTGTGCTATTTTCAAAACGATGAACAGTCAATGCAATTTGCAGGACAATTGCTTATTATTGATTGTCATTTAAATGATGACAAACTTCTTTTTATGCTTTTTGTGAACATCAAATAGATTTTATGACTCACTATTTTTACACATTTTAGACTCTTAACCATTTATGATACCTCTACTGTAGAAACAAGAGTTTCACAAACTAGTGAAAAAGTTTCAAGATATGTTCAATTTGAAACCCCTTTGCTTTCATAGCAACAGTGATCAGATATTTGTGATCATATAACCGTAGCTCTTTGTAAAGACTTAACCGTTAAGTCCGTCATTCAGTACAGATTATAGTTAACCTTTTAGCATGTTGTGACCAAATTTTCTGGCTTGTTTGTAAGAATCTTATCCTCTTTTTAAACACCTAGTTTTATATTTTGAGTGTAAAAAGGACAAGAATGGTGTATTTCTTAACATGTGTATGGAGAGGATGTGCAGGTTTTACTGTCTATATTCCTCTAAACTAAAGTTTTACAAGGAAGCTAAGAAATGGCTACAACGAAGTTGGGTTACTTTTTAAGTTGCATCTTTATTCAAGTAAAGTTTTGCAAACTCTAGCAGGCATCTGCAACCACAAGAGTGCTTCATCGATCATGAAAGTCTGTCAGCATCTGTAAGCGTGCATTAAAAACGGCGAGCATCTGTAAGCTTGTGTGTGCACTAGTAACTACCAGCATGCATTAACTACTGCAAACATGCAACATGCATCATCAATTGCCAGCATGCATCATCAATTGCCAGCATGCATGCACTATGGCACAATGAAACTTTTGAAATTAAATTGGACCAAACTTAATTTTGCTTTATTAGATTTACTTTATGTTATTTTTGGGTTATGTACTCTAAACATAATGTTACGTCATATTTCAAGAAATTACGTGTGATATTTGTTTTATTTTCATAAACAAGTGCCTATTATAGACCATGGCATTTTCATCACAAATGAAATATTGGAACTCAAAATGAGGACAATAATTGTGTTATGTGATACATTGTGATTGATAGCAGGCTTCATTTTTTGATTATTGCAAGTGACAAAACACTCAGTTATCAGGTGAGCAGTTGGTGAGCGATTTTAATCACTTGCATTTTTATTATACCAAATGTAGGTGAGTGATAAATACCTCTCCACAGATTCATTTTAGGTGAGTGGTTGCAAGTGATCACTCACGCTCGCCTCAAAAGACAATCGCCTAATTCCATACATATTTGCTAGTCAGACGCAATACATCACATGACGCCATTTTGTTCCAAGTCCCGATGTTCCACGGAATGGAATATGCCAATCATAAGAATGGTCTAGATACATTCACATGCAAGATTCCATAAAGTAATTGTTTGCATGGAAAATGCTGTTGAGCAGTGTTCCTGCCAAGGTTGTATGGCGCACCATTGGTACAGGAGCTGGGGAAATTGGGTGAGAAGGCTCTTTTCTTGTTTCTTAAACAAAAATGTTGGCTTTGGCTAGGGATATTGGCGCAAGCTCTCCTCTTCAACTTTAGTCGAATTGGCGCAACCTCTTCAACTTCAGTCGAATTGGCGCAAGCTCAAAAACCTTAGTGGGAACACTGCTGTAGAGTATGCATTAAACAACAGTGCCGACTACTTGGGTTGCATATTTTGCTTGAAAGGACTTAAACTAAAAGTACTCATTTTCATTGATGGTACATAGTTCAAACGGACAAGGTTGGATACAGATGATGGAAATGAATTTGAGGTGGTTTTATTTCTATTTTTTTATAACCCACATGGATGGGATCAGTAATGTGAAAAGTATTTTTTGTATGAAGAATTGATCATTGAATATCGAATGTAAAAAAAACTGTATAAATTTTCTGCACATGCCAAAGCATATTGCACAGTGCACCACAAAACCATAACTATGCGTAACCAAACCATGTATTATATGTATATATTTTACATAATAAACAAAAATGAGTGCTATAAATTAGCTTGGATTCAAAGCTAAAAATGTTTTGTGTTAGGTAAAATTGTCAATTAATTATGCCTTTTTTTGTAAGTATATGTATTATATGAATCACAAGATTTGTGAAAATAAATAATTTATTTTTTCTCATTGTATGTACTAATTATGGGGAGAATATTGTGCCAGGACAGAATATTGATCGATTGATTGATCGATCTGTTCATGTCTTGGTGTTAACTAATTTAAGGAACTATTGGTGCCTTTTAAATTGAGTGTATGCATTTTACTGTCAGTTGCAAGGGTGCTATATCATGTATACTTTGGTTTACATTTGGTCATGGCAGGTGGGCAAAGCTTAGATTTTATTCCTGTGCTGTATGTAATCAAGACCTAAAAATTATTTGATCGGCATAACCGGGCTAACACTATTTTTTCCACCATCTATAAATTTTTTTACTTTATTACAAGCAGGGGAAAGTGATAATAATATAGAAAAAGAAAAAAAGCAAACTTATCCACCTTATTTTTCTTTTTACTAGTTACTTCAATCAGTGTTTCCGCTTACACTGTATAATGTCGCGAGATCGGCGCAGCAGCTTAAAAAAACTCCCCAAAAGAAAACAAAAAAGATGGTACTAGTTTCACAACGTTAATTTATTCCATGATTCATTTTTTTGTCAAAATTCTTGGCTCATGTTTCAGCCGCCTTGACTGTCGGTAACCTTTGATCGTGAATCATTGATTTTATGACATCGTCTTTAAAATGATCATTTGGCGCAGGGCCAAAAATCTTCCAAGAGGGAACACTGATTCTATACTCTGTAAATCTTGAAGTATGCAACAAGCAGCCTATTAACGCTCATTAACCAATATGACCATACGCGTAAGGAAATTAGTCTTTACTTTTCAAATCATAACAACGTACCCAATCATGTTGAATATTCAAATGAACTTATCTTCATGATTTGTCCATGAAGTAGCAACAAAATTAACCAAAAATAATACCAAAATCATGAAAGATTTACATACCAAATGTATTAATATGCAGTGATTTGATCTTAATCAATCCCAATCAATCATTGCTAGTCTCTTACACAATTCAAAAACAACAGTTCACAATGTTGAAGAATACAAGGGAAATTCTTTGGATCTTGTAACAGAGTCTGATTGCTTGTTGCATACTTCAAGGTTTATAGAGTATAATTAAACAATTAATTTTGTAAGGCTTAAATCTGGTACCACTGCCATGACAAAGTAAACAGATGTATACATCGATGTTATATCAGAGAATTACTAAACTGTGTGATCATTGCCTAAATTTGTGCCTAACTAAATCTGATTGTTTTCATGAATGTTTGCCATATTTGTTCTTTGTAATTTCCCCTACCGTATGTTGTATTCATTGAATAAGGGTGTAGCTAAGGGGGAGGGGGGAGTTATTCGTGTAGAATTGGTATTTGATTGGGTCAGATGGAAGGCCCTTCTGGAACCAGCCAAGTAAGGGTATGACTGGTATATAATTGGCATTACATTATTCAAATGACTTGTAAATATCAAGATGATCCATGTTATTGTTGACATTCTTATAGCAGTTTGTATTCTAACCCTAAGAAGTTCTTATCCACTTGATGTGGAAACAGCAGGTTTATTCATTAACTTTATGGCAAAAAAAATTCATTAGAGAAACATGAACAAGCAAAGCGTCACATGGGTATATATTTCTGAATTTTGAAATATCCATATTTTTCTAAATACTGGTGTGTCAAGATTTTTGGTTCAAACTATGGCACATATCTTGCAGATGTATAAGCAAAATTCTACAAAGTATTGCATTTTAGCAATATAGGTTTTGAGCTTATCCTTGTGTCACATTTGGGGGTCCTACCTTGTTCCATTGCAAGCTACACATCGATAAAAGTATAAGGATGGCTGGCTTCTTATATAAACTATAGTTATCTCAAGTTTAAGACCAAATTTGTTGGAGTTGTTGTTAACTTTGATGCAAGCAAGCAAATCTTGCAGAAAAGTTTATCTGTTTTGTACTTTTAGTAGCGTAAGATGTTAATATTATTGACAACTCGGCAAGCTGTATTCACTTTACCGTCCTGAGCAAGATTCTTTGCGCAAGTCTCCAAAATCAATTTTTAATCATAGTTTTATACAAAACAAGAAAGGCTTTTAATACTTTTATGTTTTAGATTCTTATGGTGTTTGCAGACCATTTGTAGTTGCACAAGTTTTTGAAATTTGTGAGGTTTGTTTCTTCATACAAATAAAAAAGAAGAAATTCAATTTGCTGATCGCTGCTCAATGAGTGATGAACGTGTGGCATAGCTTAATCAGAGAAAAAAAACATGGTTGTAGGAAGCCAGTAAACAAATCTTAAGACGGTATATCCAAACCAAAGAAATTCAAAATCAAGAAGCGTTTCTCACTGCCATCAACTTGTTATTGTTCCTTAGGATTTGTTTGGAAACAAATCCGACAGGCCCGATCGCTCGGCAGACCAAATAAATCGTCATGTGACGCATAGATTGCATGTGCATTTTCTTTTATGCGCAAACTGTGCTCTCGTGTTCAGTAGTGTCTATAGCGACAGTAGGATACTGGTATGGAAATCGGGATATGATGTAGGACGCCGGTCTGTGGAAGGCCATCATGGATTGAGGACGCCACTCAAATCAAAAATTGCAAAATTATCGTTTTGAAAAAACAGCATTTTAAATAAACAAATTTTTACACATCTTCAGACCAGATTTGTGCATAGAGTCTTGCTTCAGTTATTATGTCTTTTATCATTTGTAGTCTTTTAATCAGTGTAGATTTTCTTGCATTTGAACCATTTTAGATGTAGTAAAAGTGTGATTTTACAACCAAACTAAATCGAGTTTGGAGTTTGAAGTGTTAATCTGAGTATTTCTGTGAATGCTTAATCAACCAAGTTGTCGTATAGCATTTTTGATATTTATTATGCAATTCTTTCACAGCAGTTTCATGATCAAGAGTGACTCGTACCATTGTTATGTTCAGTTAATTGAATATTGTGCTTAGATTAAAAAGCAATGACCTGTTACATTCGAAAATTTCATTTACAAAATCCAGAAACAAATATATATTGATGGAAAATCATTTGAAGGGTTAACAAAACAGTTTGCATAAAGCATACTAATAATAATGGGCACTTAAACTTATTGTTAAATTCAATTGACGGAAACTTTTTGACTGGTTTTACGCCACCCTATTGGCAGTGATTTGTATACTCCTTCAAATTTCTTCAGCAAGAACTGGAAATTGGAATAATTTCACACGAGAGATTTTTTTCGCACCCACCTAATTTTGAATCATTTTTCTCATTTTATTTTTTGCGCATGTGAAATTTTTGAACGTGCATGGTATATATATACTATTTTTCATGATAAATTCATAGTGACAAATGTGCGTGAGTAGCGCGAAAATAAATGTAGCACGAAAAATACCACTCGTACAGTACACATTTGTACCAATACATTCAGAAAAAAACCATGTCATCTGTATTCACATTTTAAAACTATGAGTACTCAAACCCCAAGTTACTTCACTGGTATAAAATTCAGAGCTGAAATATGGGTATTACCAAAACAGAACTTTCAAAGAAACTGTCCTCAATGATCAGTAGTATTAGCATCAGTACTTTATTTTATAGCCTTATTTCTTAATTGTTTAAATATGTAATTATAAGTTGATGGTAAATGTAATAATGTGTGACACGACCAAGGGGAATGAGCCAGATGTTGGAAATTTTTAGTTACAGGGCATTGAAGGTAGAAAATTTTTATTATTTTCATTGTTATACAAGTTCAATGTATCTTTGGAACCACGACCAACTGTGATTGGTCATCCTATTCTAGAGATGCAATTCATTAGAATTTCGAAACAATTTTTTTTTTGAACCAGATGACAAATTGTGAATGGATTTAGATCAAAATGGAGCATTTTAAATGCCCTAGTAGGTTGTAATGAAAATTCAAACTGAAAAAATGATCGACACATGCCTCATTTACCTTGATTGTATCACATATTCATTTCTCTGATGCTGCAAAGTGACCGCTAGATTGTGTAAATAATAGATATACTGCAATGTCAGATGGTTTGAACTTTGACCTAACCACCCCCGCAAATTAATGAACCATTCCTATTTTTCCACACATGAATTTTTGAATGATGCCTCCCACCAAAAAATAAATTGTTATATAATTATGTATGATTTTATTTGAATTAAATAATGCTTGCCAGATTGCAAAGAGCTGAATTATCAATGGAATGTGGGCGAAATATTTTTTTTTTTCGAAATATTATTTTAGCGCAATGGTTTATTTATGTTGTATGTAAGGATTTTTTATTTTGTACAGAATATTGCAGGAAGACACGATGCATGAATGAAATTTATAATAATTTTGATTGGTACCAGTATTTTGGTATCCGTTGCATTTGCTATGTAAGTTAGATAGATAATTATTTTATATATAGATGATCTTATCCAGGGGCGTCGGACGGCCACTTGGTTATCAAAAATAATGAAATAAGTTTTGCCCACATAACAACAGTTACTAAAAGCACATTTTTATAGCACTATGTTCTGGTTATTCATGCTAGGACTAAAATTAACACATCAAATTTGAAATTTTTCTTTTTTCTGGCTGAAAAGTGTTGTGGCGGCAAAAGCCTGCATGGCCTGTATGGTTCCGACACCCCTGGTCTTATCAATTAGTTAATTCTTTCTAAATGTTTATTACTGATGGGAGAAGTATAGTTTCCATCAAAAACTTGACCCTAACTCACTAAACCATGACCCAACCCTAACTCAATCACCATGACCTAACCCTAACTTACACATACCCTAACCCTTAACCCTAATCCTAAAATTTTGGTTGGGACCTAAAGTGTACTTGGTCCCTAATGGGATTTGGTGTTGGTCCTGTGGGATTTTCATTGATAACCTGTGGGATTGGATGTTTTTTGGCCCCTGTTGGCTGGACATTTTGTGCCATGATGGATACTAAAAATCATTAATCCACCTTCGACAAGGATTGGTTCTCAATTAATGAAAAGCATTACGGGTCAGTGTTCCTGCTAAGGCCGTATGGCGTGCCATTGGCGCAAGAGTCAGGAAAATTGGCACAACATGTTTCTAAATATGTGTAAAGAAGATTCCTTTCATGGCCTATTGTCAGCATCAGCTCATGATTTTGGCATAAGCACCTCTTCAACTTTGTCATAATTGCTCTAAGTGGCGCAAGCTCAAAAACCTTAGCGGGAACACTGTTACGGACTGCTTCAAAACACAAACGGCAGCTGACCGTCAGAAACCGGCGGTTCTGGATGATTACCATTGTTAAGAACAATGGTTACCGGCCAGTATTGGTGGTTCTGGAAAGTCAGCCAGTCAAGAGTTTTGATCTTGAGTTTCTCATTGCAAAATTAATTTTGGTGCTGATATAAAAAGGTATTTGTACAGAAAACTTGGTTTTTTTTGAATACTGACATATCCTACCAGATTGTTTTTCATAGAAGTTATCTTAAGACAAAGATAGTTTATTAACTGTATTCTCCTTTCATATATTACATATTAGATTCTTTAGTTTTATTTACATGTTCTATTTAGTGTGTATCAAAAAAAAAATTCTAACCAAAACCATGTCAGATTATTATCAAACCATATTATATATTTTGATCAAAATGGCAATATAAAGATCTTTTTCACATTTTGGAATATTTTTAAACACAAAATTTTATCACATATTGAATAAAGGTATTTTATTTTTACACAAAATTCATGATGTGTAATTAACCACTTGGTGAGCATTAACCCTAACCCTACCACACATCAAAAATTCACAAATCATAAAGTTAGGCAAATCGCCCAAGTCCAAATACGTCATAGACCGAAGAAGCTATGATCACTAAAACGCTGCCATAACAGCGCATGTTCATTGGCTTGACATGGTATTTCCAGCATTTTACTGAGTGATAAATTTGTTACCCCCTCTTTGTTCTCATGCAATACGCAAAAATGTTAATGGTTTCGATATTTTCTCATATTGCATGAGCAAACAGGATAACTAAAAATCTCTCAGCTTGTGAATACGTCATGGAATTGAATTTTTGTGTCATGTATTATGGTGGCGACTCTTTTTTTTTCTATGCACATCTTAAGATATCGTCTTTACAATTATTTGTTTGTGCTAGGCTGAGAAAATGCTATTTGAACTAAATGGACACACTGCACACAGGAGTTGTGGAAAAGTTCTCATTATTCATATCCAAGTGGTTAAAAGTTGTATTAATTTTTTGAATGTTTACAAAAAAAATGATAAAAAGTTTTTCGCACATGGTATTGTAGTTACTAATAGAACTTTCAGAATGGCATGGCGTGGATTCAAATCGTCATGTGAGTGCAAGAAATTTGTATCTGCAATAGCTGCCATTTGTCATAAATTTGGATTGCACACTGTCTAGTCTCCAATCTTGGGTCAGAGGTTCTTGAAATGGTTCTTCAGGTGACAGTGTCACCTGAAGAACCATTTCAAGAACCACTGACATAAGACTGGGAATTTTTGATGGATTTTTCACATTCTTGTGACAAAGTATAAAATAAAAATAACTTGGAGCAGCCATAGCAGATACGACCTTCTTGCACTCACATGACGATTAATGATCCTATTCTGTGATTGTCTTTGAATCGGATTGATATTTATGCGGTATGTATCCATTTGAAGTAATTTCTCACATATTTCTTCAAAGCAGATGCAGTATTCCAAGTCTTTTACCTTCATTCAATATTGTCCAAGTTTTCAATCACTTGTATATTATTTACTGTACATAAATGTTCAGTCTGTAGCGGTGAGGCTGCTGTGCTGTTATTATATTATCATTATTATGATTTTATGATTTCTTTCATTATGCAAATAAAGACGTTTGCAAACATTAAAGTTTGTTTTGTATTTTTGGTGTGTTTATTACTGTGCTGTGTCCAGTGAAATATTTTCATCATAATTATGTGGTTTATCAAAATTTGTAATTAAAATGAAATGGCCCTTAACATTTTGTAGAAACCCAATAATATAACAATATTGTCCTTGTTATAAACTTTCAAGGTTAACGTGGCAAAACAGCAGAGCTAACTGTATGTTTAAACAACCATGACCCAGATAGGCTATTATTATCGGAAATGAGACATGGTTATCTGACTAAATTTCTAGCAGTGAACTTTTTCCATCAAACTATACAGTTATCAGGAAAGACAGAAAACCTGACAAAAAAGGCAGAGCATGGGGAGGAGTCTTAATTGCCATTAAGAACGATATTATCAAGATAACACTATGATTCACCAAGTATTATCCAGGTTTGGACATTAACAATTTTTTGTACTAGATAGTTGGGCAGGTAACTTTTTAGAAATTACCGCCTGACAAGAAATTAACAACGTAGAGACTCACCAGAAATTTACCCACCTGTCAGGCATGTAATTTTATACTTTTACCTGCCTGATGCCAAATCACCCGCCAATGGCTGTGTAGGGGGTATTATTACAACTGATGTAAACCCCGCGCCATAAGTTCTTACCCATGATTTTTACATGTCTGTAGATTAAATTGATGTTTTTCATATATTTTTGGCCCAACAACGGAGTCTCATCGATTTGAAGTCGGAATGTATCAAATTCCCCAACCAGCGACATCGATTTGCAAAGAACGGATGATTTAAAAAAATTACTCTGAACTCAATTCTTGCTAATTCCTGAACGACACACTCGGGGAAAAACCACAAACACCCTGACTGCACATCATGAGTATCGGGGATCAATTGCACTAGGATTCGCTCCAAAGCGCGGGCTATTCAATTCATCATGAAGGACATGGTAGCATTATTGACCCATTGGATACCGTGTTAACAGTTACCACTGGCCCTGTACTCATTTGTACTGATAATAATGGTTCTCTGCGTGTAATCGATCAATTTACAACAATTGGATTCAGAGGTGAATTTTTAAAATCATTCAATCTTTGCAAATCGGTATCGCATGATCAGGGGTGTGAAAGTTCAGCTTTTTAGCTGATTTCAGCTTTTTTTATGCCTTCAAGAGTCATAATTTGAGCTTTTTCTTTCATTTTCAGCCTGTTTTGAGCATTTTGTCACTATTCTCAGCTATTTTTATCACCTGGCTCTCACACCCCTGCATGATACAGTGTGACTGCAAATCGATGAGACTTGATTGGTGTGCCTAAAATTATCAGAAAAAAGTTAACTTAATTCATCTTCAGGCCTGTCGAAATCATGGGTAGGAACTTATGGCGTGGAGTTTATAATGGAATGCCTCAAAGTAGACCACATAGTAGTAGGTGGGCTAAATATTGGATGATTGATTACCAGTGAAATGGCAAAATCAGTGGTACAAAAGTTTAAGGCAAGGAACATGTAATGAACATCTGTAAATGAGCAGGAGATATTTAAAAGTCTTCTTCTTCTTCCGAATTGGCACTAACTTCAATTCTGAAGACTACGGTACATTGGATGGGATTGATGCATGCAGACTTGAGGCCTAAATTGTTGAAAGTCCTTGTTTGAAGGCCTCAACAGTGTTTGACTGGACAATGAATTCAGGAAGTGTATTCCAGTCTCTTATAGTCTTTGGAAAAAAAGATGTTTTGTGGTAGTCTCTCAGAAGTTGGTACGATGAAGGCTTGTGAGTTTTCAGTGCGGGTTGGTGAAGAGTAGTCCTTGGAGGTGATGTATTTTGTCTTGTCTATTGCAACCAGGTTATTGTTGATCTTGTCGGTGGGGCCTGGGCCAAAGATATCCTTGCTGCAGTATAAAATATGCCAATGAAGTGCCTAATTTATACATTTTTTTAATGGTTTAATTGAGGACCCTAGAACTAAAAGGGGGTTAAGTCACAAAATCTTGAAAATTGAGTTTTGTCAATTTCCTGCTACAGAATTCTCATTTCTAAATTCTGTAAAAGATTTGTAGTAATTTGATGATCAGAGCATGTGTAAGAGTCACCGCGAGATACAGCAATACCATTCAAGACAACACAAATTATATTATGTTTGTGCCATTTTCTCAGTTTGTACTCAATGTGACTTAACCCCCTTCTAGTTCTAGGGTCCTCAATTGGCATATCTTTCATATGTGACTGTCCATATCAAACGAGCCGTAGATGCAGAAAACTTCATTTTGCACTACAGGACTGGTGAAAATACATGTCAAGGTCATAATTTGCCGAAATTGATCTTTTGACAGATTCACAATCCTTGTGCTTATTTCAAAACAGCAGCAAATTTTCATTGAAAGAAAATGATAAGAAATATGAAATATTTTCTGTATTTTAAAACAAGCAACAGACTGATCTTTGAACATGTTTATATCTTTTTACTCCCTGACAACTTTTGACAGACAATTCTGGAAATCGAGTGAAATTCATTATGTCATTTTAATCCTTATAACATAGGGCCTAGTACTTGCAAATAATTATTTAAAAAAGTGAAAATGACATGATGCTGATTCTATGACTAGTTTGGGATGTATGGGCACATATTATTCGACCTACCTTCATGATATTATGTGAGTGGTTAGCCCTAGGCCTTAACTAGTACTGCCTGCAATTCCAGCAAAAATATACAAATTAAGTATTTAATTTGCATTAATTTATGCAAACATTTGTTTTATTGGCATATCCTCCAAACCGAACACCAACCTCAAATTATGATATTTAGTGTTAGGCCTTATGAAATGAAAAAGCCTTGTTCACATTGTAGCGTTAATGATAATCCCCAATCACACTGAAGCCTTGGTTACACTTGGGATACATTTGTGCCAGGGGATTGTGGTTTGACTAGATAATAGTAAAACACTGGGTCAATTAAATCAGCGAGGTTGAGCAAGGAGGAGAATGCTCACTTCAATCAAAGCAAAACTACTTCTCAATCAGGTAGCAATCTGTTCGGTTGGAGACTTAATAGGCAAGGGGCAGCCTAGCTTTTTTTTTACACACATTAGAGGTATAGGGGCAACCTACTTTTGTGCAAATTACTGTTGGCAAGGGGCAGTCTTCGGGAAGACTTTTTTAAGAGCCACGAATATCTCATAAGAACAACACATTAGCGGTTAGGGGCAACCTACTTTTGTGTGAATCTGTTGGCAAAGGGCAGCCTTCAGAAAGGCTCTTTCCAGAGCCACCCCAATCTCAAAGAGGTGATCTGCTTTTAACACTGTTGGCAAGGGGCAGCCTTCAGTGAATGGCTCATGTGAGTCATCAGTGGGAAGTGACCGCCCACATGTCTTTATAATAATATTTGTCCTGAAGAAGTCACAGCTACTCCTGACGAAAGCTTGACAGTTCAAAACTTGTCTGACGGCGAACCCGTTAAAATCTATCAATTGCAAAACTACTTAGGCCTACTAATATTATTACGTTTTGCTGAAAATCCGCTTGGGTAGTTATCCCCGGGAGTTATCCTAGGAATCGGGGGTCACATGCTGGGCGGATGGGTTCAATATTTCAAAAGGTGTCAGATTATGCTTATAAGGTTCCGCAGATTGGAAATGTATGATCTTTCATTTGCAGACAGATCTTTCCAATACCTTGAAACGGTACATAAAAATGATGAATGCAGTTAGAACAATCATGTCCTGGACACAAGCAAGTCAGATTCATAGCGCCCTCCAGTATTATTTTGCTTATGTCTTAGATATCGTATGCCCCTATGATTATAAATAAGTAAGAAATGCTTTTTAAATAGACAACGCATTGGTACTGTAAGCAGAATATTCAATCAATCAATGATACAAGTACTTGCATAACCACCTCCGGGGGGGGGGGGGGGGGGGCACTCGAATTTTAAAGTGACAGGCACGGACATCAGAAGAGGGTGACAGGTTAAATAAAGAAAAAAGGGGGTCGTTCGGTGAGGAGCTCATTCGGTGAGGACAGTAAAAATAGGGGTCTTTTGGTGAGGAACTCATTGCATTGAAAAGGGGCTCATAAGTGAGGTGCTCAAATTTATCGCAAAACTTGAGATCTTCCAGTAAGGTGTTTAAAAACTTTATCCTTGGGTATTAGAGCCAAAATCATCAGAAAAATACATAGTAAAACTCACTTATTTGTGAAAACAAGGGTCATTCGGCGAGAGCGTTTGAGAAAAATGTATTTATGAAAACAGGGGGCATTCAGTGAGAGAGTTTCCTTTGGAAAATGGGGGTCATTCAATGAGAGAGCATGTAAAAAAAATGGCCCGGGGTCATTCAGTGATGAGAGCAACTTGTGAAAAATTAAAGGAGCCCTGTCCGATTGGGTCAACATTTTTCACACTTTCTGAGATTTTGGTACCAAAATATTCCTTATATTTTTCTCATTACCCGTGTGAAATTTTATGGCTGAAATAAGTTGCATTTCAGAGATATAAGTAAAAATGTGTTAAAATTATCAATATTATGGTTTATTTACACAGTAAAGTATAGACAAATGGAAAATACAAAATTGCTTATAAAATCAAAATGGTTGTTCCGATTTGACTCAAATTTGAAATTCATATGACAGTGAAAACTAAAATTTGAAAAAATCAGACCACGTACCTTTAAAAAGGGGTCATTCGGTGAGAGGAGGTTTGAAAATGGGAGTCACGGTGGCCCCTACCGGGTTGGGACTAAATTCGCATATATGATGACTCACCCCGAAAAGGGGGACTTTACGACAAAACACTTTTCAAGAAACAGGTGAAATTAGACAGCAAAAAATAAAGAAAATAAAAACAATTTCCAGCAGAATTTCTGTTGTAAAATTTGATCGCCTTGATCAATTTCAACAAGTCTAGTAAGGTGTCATTTTAAAGCTTAGAAAATGCTACAACAGTTGAAATGATAAAATCAAAATTGACATGATCTGCAAAGTCCCCCCTTTTAGGATGAGCCATCACATAGGCCTACTGTATAGCTCTGTATGACTTTCGCGAGTTTTAAAAATAAGTGATCTCTGCAGGCATGGCAGTGCCTCTAATTCCAATTACAAATGCCACTTGCAAGGCGGATTCTGCTTCTGCTTTAATAGTTCGGATCACGAATTGGAGTCAAATGCGAAGCTCTTTGGTCCTATAGAGAGAAATGATGATATACTTTTGAAGGTATAGTCAACATGACTGGAAAATTTTCCCAACTCTTTTCAAATAGCCCGTGACCACCCTGGAAAAAATCGAGTACAATTCTAGTACACATTCCTGAGGTGCAAATTTGGAACACAGATTCGAGTACAGTTTTAGTACAATTTGTAGTACAATTTAAGTACAATTCGAGTACACAAATTTGTACTCGAATTGTACTTAAATTCGAGTACAAATTTGTACTCGAATTGTACTTAAATTGTACTCGAATTTGTGTTCCAAATTTGCACCTCAGGAATGTGTACTAGATTTGTACTCGATTTTTTCCAGGGCATGGTGACGTTCTTTTACATCCGACAGTGTGTCAGGAACACTTCAGATGGGACCAACGGCTTTACGTGCCTTCCGAAGCACGAAGCAAGTAGAGTAAAGTTTCTTGTTTTAGGAAACAAGGAGACGTGCCGGGACCGGGGCTCGACCCACGACAGAGAATGCGATTACGAGTCCGACGCTATAACCGCTCGGCCACGCTCCCCTCCTTTACCCTCTCTTAAACTTTTTTTATCTTTTGTACTCCCTCTCTTAAACTTTGTCCTGTGACTAATATTCCTGTCATATTTTATAAAGCCCCATACCACTAATTTAATAGGCCTATGCCAGTATGCACCTAACTTGCACCCGGGGACCGCTCGAAAAACTTGAAAAAGTGGTACGCATGCTCGTCAGAGCAACTCTTCAAAATCATAACCCTAAATGTCGTATAGAGGGTTTGCACGTGACGTCATATCATACTCACAACACCATTTTCATGGGCCGGCAAACAAAAAGTCCCGTCACATTACAATCTTTTCACAGTATCAAGACATCAGATCACAGCTAATGATGACAAGAATATACAGTACATTTATTTAGTTTAATTTTCCAGTCATGATTTGAAGTCAATCACGATGTACAGCCGATTTTGATGTCTTGTTTACACCACAAACTATTCCGCGCTCCACCAAGATGGCGTCGAAACGGTCTGCGTGTATGGTGCGTATCGCGTCGTGCAAACCCTCTATAGTACACTGAAATTGTCACCTAACTTGCGTGAATTTGTACCCTAAATGGCGTAACACACGACGTAACGCGCGCGCGTGCGCGCTTTTAAAATTCTGCCACAAAAACATGAATATAATACATTGGTAGCCTTTTCTGTTGTATTTCCTAATTGTAGAATATAGCTGGTGAAAAATGACCATAAAATCGAAGATATTGTAAAAAGACGACCCTTAATGTAGTCTTAATGTCGAAAGTTACCCTGAAAAGGCACCCTTAGCTAAAGACGTCGACGCCGCCAATGGTTACCACATTTTTTTCGAGTGGCCCTCCTCAATTTTTGAATTTCATGCCAAATAAGGTCAAGAAATGACCACAAAATGGAAAAGGTGATTTTTTGACCTTATTTGGCGCATGGCGTGAAAATCTCCTTATTATCCTCACTCCCTTTGCTATGTTCTGATACCTTGTCTTTATTTGATGCACCACCCGTCTTAGTCTCTTGTTTTTCTTTATGATGTGATTTATCAACTTTACCCACACTAGATTCAGACTTTTTGCGTTCTTTCGTTGGTAAAATAACTTCAGGTGTGATTTCTGGTGGCGCTGAAGATGTACCGTGTGAAGAAAGTGTAGCTGAATGTCTCCAATGAAACATCTGGTATCGATACATTGGGTGAGAACTTAGGGTCATTAATGGGCGATTTTGCATTGGCATTGAAATAAAAAATAAAAAATAAATAGTACCTCTTCCTCCTTTTTTTCAAAAACCCGGACGAGAAACATGTTTATTTTTTACTTGGCCTAAAGTCAGCGGGCAGGGGGGGGGGGGGGGCAATTTAAATCGCCATTTTGAAAAATATATGTATGCTATTGACTTGAAACTTACAGAATATGTTAGAATTGTTGTTTCTTCATTTATTAGACAAAAACCCGACGAAATATACTTAGGACATTTAGAACTTTTATAACGATTTTTTGAAAAAGTGGCCACTTTTGCCAAAAGTCGATTTTTTTTTTACGTAACGCCTGACCGATTTTCATGATCTTGGTATCAATGGAAAGAGGAGAGGAGACCCTACCATGATATACTACAGTATCAAACAATATAACTTTGGGGGTCAAAAGTTCAAAATCACAGGGGGGAAGGAAGACGTGTTACAGAAAAAGGCTTATATGCACTTTGTTGAAAAGTTATGTTACAAAATAAACTTGCAAACACGTAAAAATTGAGTGACGTGTTGTTCCCCCTTAATAACAATAAGGTTTTTTCATGCATTATAAAAATCATGATTTTCCAGTTAGACTGAGAATATTTTTAGTAAAATCTGACAAAGGCCCTACGCATTTCCCCTAAAATTTTTGCCTGCTCTTTGATTACCCTAGGCCCTCCCCAAGCCCGTAGCCAGGGTGTGTGTGT
>JXSR01S042090.1:83099-100628 GCA_000969725.1 Ophiothrix spiculata | reverse complement strand
AATTTAGTCATCAGTCTCTGACACGGTATGAAAAATCATGCCTGTAGCCTGGGGATAAGCCAACAAGCTGCCAATGCAAACCCTGCATGCAGTGTCAACAGTAACCCGATACGGAGATTGTGCTCACTGTTTTGGCAGATGGTAAAGGCTAATTTACATTGCTATTTTAATTCTAACACATCAAAAAAGGGTTTATTTGCTGCAATTATATTAGAAGGAAATGATAATGATTGCAAAATAAAATCATAAATGTATTTGATGAAATTAACCAAAATTGTCTTTCCATTAGCAGTGTTAGTCACAGGCATGTATTTTAACCGAGAACTATTATACATGCATGCAGCTTTAATGCGGGATATAATGATAAATGATAGTGATTTAAGAACATGCAGTTGATAATGATGGATGATTTGACACTCTATGCTTATGTAGTATTTTGTGATTCTCAGAATATTTTATTTTCTAAAAATTGATTAAATGATATGTTTGTTCATTTGTTCAAACAGTATAGTTCCATATGGAATGCAATCAAGAGGGCTGTTTAGAATAGTGTTCAGTTAATTTTGATGGAGGTAGATGGTTTAGGGAAAAGACATTTTGAAATAACAATATTATTGATTTATTTTGTCTGAATTTATAGTATATACACTTCTCTCCAACTCTAGGTTATCTTGGCCTCTCTTGGTTTATCGGCAATTTCACTAGCCTCTAGTCTAAAATTCTCGGCTAAGCGTAGTGAGGATGCAACTGGATTCATTAGCCTAGAATCTAAATATGAAATTTTAACCGTAAGATTTTTAGCGGTTATCTTTCTGTTAACTTAATCCTGTTTGGCCTTGAAGCTTAACCCAGAGTTTCTGCGTAGTGAGGATGCAATCTATTTTAACCGAGAGTTGAAAATTGTATGCAAACAAATGTGCTTGAATGACCTTCGCTTAGCCTTAAGGTTAGCAATAGTGCATTGCCCCTCTCACTAGA
This sequence comes from Ophiothrix spiculata, assembly GCA_000969725.1. NCBI lineage: Eukaryota > Metazoa > Echinodermata > Ophiuroidea > Amphilepidida > Ophiotrichidae > Ophiothrix > Ophiothrix spiculata. Next base: position 99,650 of record JXSR01S042090.1, on the reverse strand, counting down.
CTATAGCCTAAAATTCTTAGTGTGGACAGAACTCTGGCTTAGCAGCTCTTAGCGGGTGGTCTAACTATAGTTTTAAACCAAGCAAAACACTGAGTGGGAACATGGCTATAGGCGCGTTCCCACTGACTCTCGGTTAACGCCAAATTCGCTAGCCTCTAGTCTAAACTCTCGGCTAAGCGCCGTCAGGATGCAACTCATTTCTGTAGCCTCTAGTCTAAATAGTGAATTTTAACCGTAAGACTTTCTAGCGGTTATCTTTCGGCTAACCCGATCTTTCTTAGCCGAGAGTCTTAACCGAGAGTCAAAACGCCGAGAAGATGCGATCTTTTATCTTAACCGAGAGTTGTGACCTTCGGCGATATCGGCAATTGCACATGTATAGTTCTCTGTCAGTGTAAGCATAACTGCCATATCAATATGGAAGTTTTGCACTGTATTTCTGTGGCGAATATAAGATATGAAACGAGCAATTTTCCCTGGTAGAAATCGAGTAGGCCCTGTATACAATTCTGGTACATGATTGGAATGTGCACATTTGGAACATTATTCGAGTACACTTTAAGTACATTCTAGTACAATTTTTTGTACTTGAATTGTACTTCAATGATGTTCCAAATGTGGACATTCCAATCTTGTACTAGAATTGTATTTGATTTCCTCCAGGGCTGTTCCCTTCATGGTGCATATGCCGCCTGTTTCTCAACTGATAAAATAGTGGAAGACTAGAAAGTTCACGTATCTGACTTAAACTGTCTAACATGATCTTTACGTTTTCTGATTTCATATGGGTGCGCTTTGTCAATCATTTTACTAAACGGGCCGCGAGACACTTCCGGTAAGATTTAGACTTAAGGTTAGCGAAAGTTCTTTGACCTCTCTCGCTAGACTAGAGTCTAAATTCACAGTGAGGACAGACACTCTGGCTTAGCGGTTGGTTTAACTTTAGCCGGGAGTCTTCTAAACCAAGCTAAAACCTTCGTGAAAACACGGCTTATACCAGATTTCTGTGCATCTTATGAAAATTTCAGTTATGTTCAGTACAAATTATTTCCTTTTTTGTTTAACCTGTTCGCATCTTGGAGGTATAAGCCGTGTTTTCACAAAGGTTTTAGCTTGGTTTAGGAGACTCGCGGCTAAAGTTAAACCAACCGCTAAGCCAGAGTGTCTGTCCTCACTGTGAATTTAGACTCTAGTCTAGCGAGAGAGATCAAAGAACTTTCGCTAACCTTAAGTCTACATCAATACCGGAAAACGTAAACAAAGATTGCAAGGCTTCGCACAAGAAGACCGATCTGTGCAGAATTTTGTTATTATTATTGCCGTAAAGATCATGTAAGACAGTTCAAGTCAGATTCAGATACTTGAGCTTTCTAGTCTTCCACTAATTTATCACTTGAGAAACAGTCGGCATATTCGCCATGAAAGGAACCGCCCTGGAGAAAATCGAATACAATTCTTGTACAAGATTGGAATGTGCACATTTGAAACATCATTTCGAGTACAGTTTAAGCACATTCTAATACCAAAAAATTTGTACTAGAATGTAGGCCTACTAAAAATGTTCTCGAATGATGTTCCAAATGTGCAAGTTCCAATCTTGTACTAGGATTATTGTGCTCAATTTCTAATTGCTCGTTTCATATCATATATTTGCCACGGAAATACAGTTTAAAACTTCCATATATATGGCAGTTATGCATGCGCTGACACAGGGAAATTATGACGTGTGCAATCGCCGATATTGCCGAAGGTCACATCATTTATAACTCTCGGTTAAGATAAAAGATTGCATCTTCACGGCGTTTTGACTCTTGGTTAAGACTCTCGGCTAAGCAAGATCAGGTTAGCCGAAAGATAACCGCTAGAAAGTCTTACGGTTAAAATTCACTATTTAGACTAGAGGCTAAAGAAATGAGTTGCATTCTGACGGCGCTTAGCCGAGAATTTAGACTAGAGGCTAGCGAATTTGGCGTTAACCGAGAGTCAGTGGGAACGCGCCTTTTATGACAAAACTAGGATTAGTTATGAAGGGAAAATACATCCTAAATTCCTAATTTGTATTAAGGATGATGGGTTTTAACAAACAGTTTTTATGCAGTGTTCTAATTAAAGGGACTGACGTTTCTAACTATACTTTTAATCAATAAAAACAGGAGAGGTTTAAAAGTAAAGAATAGCTGATGTAAATTTGTTGTAGAAACTAAGATATATTTTGAAGTTTATCGTATTATAATGTACATAAGAAATCTGTCATTTTAAATTTGATTTTTTTTCTTTACAGTTTGTAAAAGCTGTCTAGTGAAATACCTGGATGATAACAATACCTGTCCAACGTGTAATATAGTAATACATCAAAGCCATCCACTCAACTATGTAGGGTAAGTATTATGTGGGTGATTCTTGATGTAAGATGGGTGGGTGGGTGGGTGGTAAGGGGTGTGTGGGGTGTGTGTGGAGTGGATGATAACAATACCTGTCCAACGTGTAATATAGACTCACCAGGTATACACTGTATGCAGCGCCCCAAGAAGGAGCATTCGCACAGGGGACCAACGGCTTAACGTGACTATCCGAACCACGGAGCAATTAGAGTAAAGTTTCTTGCCCAAGGAAACAAGGAGACGTAAACCGCCTGGCCCGGGGCTCGAACCCGCAACCTCTGTATTACGAGACCCGTGCTCTAACCTCTCGGCCACGCTCCTCTCTATCAGTAATACATCAAAGCCATCCACTCAACTATGTAGGGTAAGTATTATGTGGGTGATGGGTATAAGATGTGTAGGTGGGTGGGAGTGTTGCTAGGGGTGTGTGGGGTGTGTGTGGGAGTGTATGTCTAGTGAAATACCTGGATGATAACAATACCTGTCCAACGTGTAATATAGTAATACATCAAAGCCATCCACTCAACTATGTAGGGTGAGTATTATGTGGGTGATTCTTGATGTAAGGTGGGTGGGTGGGTGTGTAGGGGTGTGTGGGGTGTGTGGGGGCTAGTGAAATACCTGGATGACAACAATACCTGTCCAACGTGTATTATAGTAATACATCAAAACCATCCACTCAACTATGTAGGGTGAATATTATGTGGTGATTCTTGATGCAAGGTGGGTATGTGGGTGGATGTGTGTGGTGGATGTCTAGTGAAATACTTGAATGATAACTGTCCAATGTGTAATATAGTAATACATCGAAGCCATCCACTCATGATCTACATGTATGTAGGGCGAGTATATGTGGTTGATTCTTGATGGGTAAAGCGGGTGGGTGTGTAGGAGAGTGGGGGAGGTGGATGTCTAGTGAAATACCCGGATGATAACAATACCTGTCCAACGTGTAATATAGTAATACATCAAAGCCATCCATGTACCGAAAGTTTTCTTATTATTTTATAATTGCATACTGTGAAAACAAAAGCAAAATGGTATGCGCAGACCTTAACCAGCAGCTCTTCTGCACATTATGGTTGACTTTAAATTCAGGATTTTTGGGTTTTGAGACTTCGCTTCCATAATTTTCACTGTAGAGATAAAAAGCACTCATTTTGGAAGTGGTACTCATTTTGGTACTAATTTTACCTCTTGTTTTAGCACTTGTTTTGGAAAATGAGTACTGAAACAAGGGTTTTTGGAAAAATAAATCGAGTGCCAGTTCCAAAACGAGTTTTACTTTACATTGTTTACTTTCTTTCTTCCACTAAACAGATAAATCTCAAGAAAAACATAAACGACTTGAGGGATTTTCAGATTTAAAAAATAAATAAATTAAATACTTAGAAGAACTCAAATGTTTGTCGCACATGGGTATTTGTTGCGGATGAAAACCTGTCCGAGTCTGATTGAACCACTACTACATGGACAAATGATTGAATGCTCCCAGCTCAGTGGTTCCCAAATTAATTTGCAATTGAATCTAGCCTCCAGTAAGCAATCACTGCGCTGCGACACCCAATCCGTACTTCTGGGTCACATTCCATACAATTAACCAATTGAAAAGCTCCAGTGTTTGCGGCCACTTGTTTGTGTTCATTATTGAAAGTCTGCTTGGCCGGAATAGAAATCAACAATAAAAGTACGGCCTCTTCCAGTTGAATCACACCTACCCACGTATTATTTTTGAAAATACTGATTTCGAAATTCTAAATATTGTATGGTGCTATCAGAAAATGGATCTGAATTTGGTAGGCCCCTATATAATAATTTGGTAAAAATGTTGAAATCAAAAGGTTTTTTGATATTGAAATGTTAGTACATGTCCATTGTAGAAAATTACCTTTTGTATTACAATGAGAATTGTGTAAAAACTTACTTTTTACAACAAAGACAGGTTTAAACATGATATGATAAACAAAGAACAGAATACTGGAAGTACGAGCTACATTAGCACAAAAGAACTCCTTGTGATTTGAAATGATGTTAAAACATTCTGAATCAGTCCCATGAAAAACATGTGGGTTGCTCTAGCAAAATGAGCGAAAAGTCGCAAATGAAGATTTTGAATAAGTGGCTTCAAAAGTCAAAAAATCGTGAAAAGGTTGTATTTCATTTTTTGATTTAAAATGCATTCATGCATAAGACTTTACGACTATATCTTGAGTTTCAAAGATCAATAATGAAGGGAAGTGCGGTAATTTTTCGAATGTTACTATTATACACTAGTTATGGTATTCGATTTTTAGCTGTTTTTTCATTGCCAGATATTCATTAGACTGCCTTGCATTTTCATCTCTAAATGAAGAATGGGAAAAGAGTGACATATGATATATCATTTGAAAGCTGAGATTATGGAGAATGAAAATTTGTCAAAAACTCAATTTTGAAATTCATGACTTTTCGCTCATTTTGCTGGAGCACCCCGCATAGATTCACAGAATACTTAGATACATTAAGGTGTTTGGTCCATGAGAGATCAGCCCGAAGAATTTTAGTCAAAATCGGCAAGAATGGTATTTTATCGATGTAGAAACGATTTTTAAAATAAAAATTGGGGGTCACCGGACTCGTTTTTGCATGAGAGTCGGTTTAAAAACAGCATTTTTGGGGGTTTTGGGGGGAAAATGAGTACAGGGTCTATGGGAAATGTGGCAAAAGTGAAATTATTTAGTGTTGATTCAAAAATCTGCCCGAGCATTTTTGTCAATTTTTTCACAAAAGTTGCGCACAAGTATGTTCTTACAAATAAAAAAATAAAAATTGGGGGTCACCGACTTAGTTTGTGAGAAAAATAATAAAATATGGCCATTTTCAGCTTCAAAACACTACTCAGAGTATATGCGCATGCGTATTGCGGCACTTACCTTCTCGGAAACTAGCGCGTACTGGTACGCGTGGACGGCGCGTGGACCAAACACCTTAACACATAATTGTGACATTTGACTCATGTCAGAATTACATTTTAAAACACAAAATTTGTCAGTCGCTCAAAAATTACATGATTTTATTGGAAACTGCAGACTATATGGTCAGTGTTTTTCAATGTGTTAAATAATCTGTTAGGGAAATGAATAATTTAATGAACACGTTACAAAAAACAGTAATGTAGTCAGTAAGCGTTCTACACGCAATCACTGGGACTGATTGCTCATTATGCTTACTGTAATACTGAATAAATGTGTGGTATGTTAAATGTTGTTGTTATCTGATGCACCTCTTGCATGCAGACTGTGTTTTAAATTTATTTCTCCAGGCTAAAACAAGTCGAGGATGAAGTTATTATCATTTCCATTATGGAACATATAGAGAAAACATAACTTGGTCAAATTATAGATGTGTTTTCTAGAAAATGGTTTGTTCATTTCGCCCTAATAAAACAGATCAAGATTTCACTTCAGAAATTCCTGTTATATACCAGGGATTTTCAACTAAGTCTTACAATGTGCCCCTCCAAAATTGAAATTTTTTAGATAAAGCGACAAATGTGTCCTTTTTCAGTGTATTTCTTTGTTTTTTTGTGAGAGTCAAAGCACCCATCAGTACTTGTCAATAGCTCCAAATTTTGACAAGTACTACTAAAAATTGAATTTTATATTTATGGACCAAATGATTGCCTGCACACTCAGCCTCTGGTTTGAGCCCTGGTGAAAGTTATGGTTTGAATTGCGCCGGGGAATTGCGACTGAATTTCTGCATAATAATCCTTGAAAAAGTCATAATTAGCATTGTTGTATTAAAGGCTGGCTTAATCAGCATATTTTAGAGAAGTTCCCATTTCAGGGAAAATCCCTTGTGTGTTTCTGACCTAGATTAAGTTCGCAATTACACAGTTGATGAATACAGCTTGTATTATAAATGTAAATATAGAATCGCATTATTAATGCAATTATGAGTCAAGTTTATTAAAAAAGGTTTCTAACATTTTTGTTTTTTATTGTCTCTTTACAGATTTGACAGAACAATGCAGGACATTGTGTACAAGCTAGTACCAAATTTACAAAAAAGTAAGTGATTCGTGCATGAAAGTTAAGTAATGTTGAAACTTTGAAAAACTTTTATTGATGCAAAGTATCTGAAATATAGAGTTATTCCTTTGTCATAGTATGTCATTAGGCCTAAAAAATTGTTTGTTTGCCCTCTGGTGGAACTTAATTTTGGATCGGTCGGTCTATTTTTTGTTAACTCTCCCATATAAATTTTCATGAATGATTAAATATATTTATATATATACAGCGTGGCCAAGAAAAAATGAAACCGAGATTTACGCCCTCTGTACTTTGACACAGTTAAATGATTTGGGATACTGTTTTGCTAGATTAATGCACCAGAAAGTCCTCTTTCCAACAATACCAAATATTCCTACGTTGTTTACCTTGTTGATTATTTACAGGGAATTTCTTGAATTGTGCATTTTATGCCTTTGTACCACTTTTTGGTTTACTACTTGCTCATGATGGACTTGAAGTCATCATGCATTTAGGACTCATTTTTGGAAGACTTGAACATCAGATTGTTCTTAGATTTAGATGACTGAACTCAGGAGATTGTGACTGAACATAAGAAAGTTTTTAAAGAAGATTGCATGATTCATTTGCTTCCTAATTTGAGCTATGGAAAATCCAATCCTAGAATTGAATTTCAAACCATTCATCAGCTTGACATCACATGTTTGTTAGTACATGCTTAATTTACACAAGCTATAGCGTAGCAAGATGCAGCTCACCGTTAACTAAGCAACATGTTTTCTTCGTTACTGAATGAATGAGAACAGGTAACCTTCAGTAAGTTGCAGTTATTTTCAAAGAGAGATTTCCTGTAGGGCTTCCTTAAAAGTAAAGTCTTCAAAACTTCACAGAATTATATGACAGAGGTGGATTCATTGAGAGGGCAAAGAGCAGTTAAATCCATAATGTTGTCAGAGCAATATGTAACAGAGCAGAGGCATGACCTTTGCATGACGAAAGCAGTTGAAGGACACTATTAAAAATCATAGTGACAATGACATTTTTCAAATTTGGTACAAAGCCACATTTAGTAAAATGCCTTTCAAGACGTTAAACTTGGAAATTGTTTGGTTTGTGTAGTCAATTTTGATATCATTTTGAAGAGAAGATACAAATGTATCAAATTGAATATGAACTTCATAAAAAATAATCAATCGTGTCCAAGAATGGAGGGCGCAAATCTCTGTTTCCTTTTTTCCCGGACTCCCTGTATATACTTGAAACAAGTAGACCTTCAAGCTGGTATTTCACAAAAACCTCTAAATATCACATACGTCGGTTAACGTACTTCTTTACTGGTAAATAGAGTATGTCATGTCATTTTTTTTTTCGATATAAAGACTTCTCATTGAATATTTGTAAATTTCTGCATGAAAACTCCTTAAATATGACATGTAAAAAAACTTTATAAAGCATATTGGTGGGGCAAATTTGGACCATATTTCAAATAAAATGCAGATTTCTCCCACCATATAAATGTCCCTAATGTTCATGTCAATTTTGTGGAAAATGCTGTAGATCAATATCCTTGGTTATGATTGAAACCTGAATTATATAATGTTATATAAATTACCTACGAAAATGCAGAGTAATTTATTTTTAAAATTATATAACTATCAGATAATTTATGTTCAGAATCCTTTCCATAGAATTTCTTTCTCCGCCTCTTGTTCTTAAAATTTTTGGTTTTCCCTGATGCAGATTTAATGATCATCCAGAAAAAAAATCAAGTTATGTAATACAAACACAGCCCGACACAGTCAATTTGTAGACATCCCTGGATTCGGTGAACGACAGTTTTTATGAAAAACGAGTTACGAATCTCTGAATGGGGAAGCGCTGAATTTCACGATTTAGCCAAGGTAGCTAGCTGTACCCTGAAGTATATCATAATTTTTGAAGTTCACTATTATTTAATCAAGGATTGAGAATTTTTGCTTTCCCCTAATGCAGATTTAATTAACGATCTTTCAGAAAAAAAATCAAGTTATGTTATACAAACACAGCCCAACACAGTCGTTTGTAGACGTCCCTGGATTCAGTGAACGTCAGTTTTCATGAAAAACGAGTTACGAATCTCTGAATGGGGAAGCGCTGAATTGCACGAAAGTAAGCCAAGGTAGTTTAGCAAGGAATCCCTTCCACAGAATTTCTTTCCGCGCCTCTTGTTCTTAAAATTTAGCTTTTCCCTGATACAGACTTAATGATCTTCCAGAAAAAACAAATCAAGTTATGTAATACAAACACAGCCCAACACAGTCGTTTATAGACATCCCTGGATTTTGTGAACGGCAGTTTTCATGAAAACGAGTTATGAATCTCTAGATGGTGAAGCGCTGAATATCATGAAAGTAAGCCAAGGTAGCTTAGCAAGGAATCCCTTCCACAAAATTTCTTTCTCCACCTCTTGTTCTTAAAATTTTTGGTTTTCCCTGATACAGATTTAATTAATGATTTTCCAGAAAAAAATAAATCAAGTTACGTAATACAAACACAGCCCAACACTGTCAATTTGTAGGCATCCCTGGATTCCGTGAACGACAGTTTTCATGAAAAACGAGTTACGAATCTCTGAATAGGGAAGCGCTGAATTTCATGCACGAAAGTAAGCCAAGGTAGCTTAGCTAGCTGTACCCTGATGTATATCATCATTTTTGAAGTTCACTATTATTTGATTGTCTATTGATGTTATTTTGAACTTCGATCTATAAGAATTTTAATTTACTCCTTGTCGAAAATGAAACTTGGGATTGGCATATTTCACTGGCATGCTGCGAGTTGAATGCATGTGCCCAAACCCAATAATCGGTGTTTATATGCCCACGGCTCTATACGCTGTCAAGGAGATGCTGTTCACAGACAAGCAGACATTTTATAGTACGTTCCATATTACTTGAGCATTGGCACTGCCTGCATGTTGGGGAATTTTGGCAATGAGAATTTGCAGGTGTCTACATGAATATAAGGCCAAGTAAAAAATAAAACATGTTTCTCGTCTGGGTTTTTGAAAAAAAAGGGGGAAGAGGTACTTTTTATTTTTTATTTCAATGGCAATGCAAAATCGCCCATTAATGGCCCATTCTCACCCAGTGTATTGCTCCCAGATGTGTTATATGAAGAGGACGAGGCCTTTTTTATTTTTGAGTTTTGGACATACTGGAGGGTTGATCAAAACAAAATATGCTTTAAAATGTTTATTGAACTGAAGCAAATCTATTGCATAGACTTAAAACTTTTACAAATAAGTTATGCATGAAATTCAAAAAGTATAAAATATTTTTCAAAATCCTTAAAAAAAAGATGCGGGAGGGGACGAGACGAGAAACATGTTTTTTTACTCGGCCTTAGCATGGAATTGCACGTCTTGTACGTATATATATTACATCTTTGGTTAAAGGGATGTGAACATGATGAATAGGATGTTTCTGAAATCAGGCACGATCACTGACAATCTCATTTTATGTTGTAAATCTACAACAGTCATATATTGTTTCTCAACATTGCTGTGGAAAAGAATACTAGCATTTACAAGTAAATCTGAAATGATCGTATTTCAAATTGACTTGGAAGTAAACACTGCCGAGCGTAGCAAGTGTTCGTTGTCAATAAGGAGCATTGACTGAATTAGGAGTCCCATGTTTCTTTTGGCTAGCTTGCAATATTGTGGATTAGTATGTTTTGGCTGCTAGCATGTGAAACTGCTACTGTAAATTGTAGAAAAGGATCATGTTGCTATTAATGGTACCCAAATTCTATTAATGTGGGGAATAGAGGCATAATTTGCCTAAAACGTGTTTATTAGACTGGGGGTAGTTTTATTTTGAATATAAATACCATGATTTAATTCAGATAAATTTTGAAAGTAGATAATTTATTTTTTTTGCATTGCCCAGATTGTTAGAATTTTGACATGGATAAAAGTTGTTTGAAATAGTACGACTTGTGATATAATCATTATTTCAAAATATTGTCACAAGCTATGAAAGAAATTCATTTATAATTTATCTTAAAGGTAAAGGTCTAAAATGAATTGTGCAAGCTTTCAACCTTAGCTTGTGTCTTGTTTTCTCCTGAGAAGCAAAAGAAGGTATGCAACCCTGCGGATGAGGCTGTTATGTAAATACAAAAGAAATGGAAAATAGGTATACCAATTAATATTACATTTTGTGCTGTATCTCCAAAACTATAAAGAGTTTTGAGGTGAAATTTTGGATTTATAATCAGAAAAATATGGGCTTTCATTTGGCATCAAAAAATATACTACTTACGGTGGAGCCCTGGGGGATGAGAATCTGATCGGAACCTGCACCTTTAAAAAAACAAATTATATAATCTTTGGTACTTGGTAAAACAAGTAAAATAAATGGCAATTTCAAACTTTCTCTCGATAATTCAGAAAAAAACAATGTAAAGTCTTAAGTTTTTAGGGGTAACTATAGATCAAAATAGATATTTGGAGTCTGGGACCCGATAGGCTTAATACTTATTTCTCAGTCCTCCTCCACAATCAGGGTTTGAAATAAGTGCTTGTCTGCTTGTCCGGGACAACCAAATGATCGACGGACAAGTGAATAAAAATCAACACTTGTCCGACGGACAACAGAAGCTGAACAACCACAAGTTACTCTATTCAATACAACTATATGTGTACCGCCGCGGCAAAAGGGTCCAGTTGTCGGCTCGTACATGTTGCTCCTTGTAGCATATCTAATGTATGGTATTTGTATACATCAGATATGCTACAATGAGCAACTTGTAGGAGTCGACAACTGGGCCCTTTTGCCGCGGCGGTACACATATTCCCATTCGAACAAACGAGAGTAAATTAATAGATGATTAATGCAGAAATTGATTTAATCACAAAATCGTAGGCCAAAAAATCTAAAAAATGAACACTAAATACATTGATTGACAGAAATCTTTGGACAACTAGAACATTTAGGGGACAACCAAATATAATATCCTACTTGTCCGGCGGACAAATAAATTAATTTTTCTTCATACACTGTCCACAATGTTTAATATGCAGTTGATTGTACTATTTTTGATATATTGTTACCAGGGGTCAAAATAATTTTTTTTCTTTAGAGGGCTTTTTTTCCCAGCAAATAAAAATTGCCCTCTGACTTTCATTCCAGGGTAGGGGGGCTCTTTTGAGTTACTTGGGGGCTTCTTTTTTTTTTTTTTACTTGTTATATTGTTGCTAAATGTATGAGCAGCATTTTGGGCAGTTAAGCTTCACCTACTTTAAGTTTTATAAGTGGGGGCGATTGTTGTTTTGTAATATTTTTTCGTCCTCTTCCACCTTTGCAAGGGGGCTTTTTTATAAAAATATGGGGCAATTCGCCCACCGCCCTCTTGTATTTTGACGCCTGGTTGTTACTGTAATTTTGCATATATGTGGAAGAAATATATTCTTATGTCTTATGTCCTATGTCTTTACAGCAAGTGATTGGTCTAATTCCAGTGCTTGTGAAACGCTGATGACCGCAAGCATGAAGCTTTTGTTAAAGCGATGAAGTAGGCGGGAAAACTTAACCCTTGTCTTACCGACGTATTTTTTGTAATGTAACTGCCAAAAGTTAAGTTGTTTTATACCATAGTATAGGGTAGGGTCTCTTCTTTCCATTGATACCAAAATCATGAAAATCGGCCAAGGCGTTACATAATTATGACATCATAAATAAGTACTTTCGAGTCAAAAAATCATGATTTTTGGCCAAAAAAAATATCAAAATTTTGCTTTAAAAATTTCAATTATCAGAATTTTACCCGTTTTTTTGCTTATAACGAAGGAACATGATGTTTCTAAGATATTCTGCACGTTTAAGATTCATACCATGCAGATATTTTTCAAAATGGCGACTTGAAATTTTCCCCTGAGGTCCTACGATTTGTTTCCACTAAAATAACCGCAAAGGATGAACTAAACAAAACCGTTAAGTCATGTTCCTTTGCGTTTTTATGCGAAAGGGAATCATCCGATAGGGGGATAGGGTGGGGTTTGTAACCACCACCCACCTGGTAAGACCAGGGTTAAAAAATAAAAATATAGTACTTTTTTTTTCAATTATCCTCATCTCTATCATTCAGCTGTGAGACAGGCAGCTACAAGATTTCTCCAAGAACTTTGATCTTGGGCCATATAGTGGCAATCTGGTCAGTTGACATCTCATATTCATCATGACCAAGACTTGATTTATATAAGATAAGTAAGAGGCAGACCCGTAGCCAGGTGGGGTGGGTGTGAGGGGGGTGAGGGTGGTGGTGTTGGGGATGGGCAGGGGATGGGGGGTGCGGTGGGGGAGGCGCACCCCCCAAATTTGACGATGTACAAAAAGGTCCACAAATATTCCTGAAATGTCCACCAAAAAACACGTAAAGCACCAAAATTTACACGTAAATGTAGGTCGTTTTGCAATAAAATACTACACAAAATGTTTGGAAAACTACTGAAACCTTTTTCAAAGAGCGACATTTTTCCTCCAAAAGGTTCACAAATCCGCCCCCCCTTCAAATATCCTGGCTACGGGCCCATTAAGAGGTCCAAGAATGCCCAACTTCCCTGTTGCCAAGTGGTGGAATGTAAAAATTGTACCCTCTGACAGGCTCAACTCTTCCTCTGGAAGATGAAAGTCACGGTTGTGCCCAAGGAAACTCATCAGACAAGAGGCTGTTACCCTGATTGAACCTTGTGGCGAGGTTTACAATGTGTTATTGGCATCATACAGGGTATAAATTCAGAAGACGTCAACCAAACATCGGCCTCTGACAGGATGGTGTCCGTGCTGAGACCGGCCGATTTCCGTGAGCCATAAAGATGCTGAAAGCATACTTTTAGAATTTATCTCGGAGTTCAAATCTGAAGCTTGCTGCATGGTAATGATGCCTTCAGTTAACAGGGACTAAGAGTGCAAATGTCTGCGTAGCATATAGCATTTTTAACTATAAAAACCAAACACACATGATATATACAAATATTCATACATGATACATCCCGGGAATTATAATATGATCTTGTAAGCTGTAATGCGCTTGTCAGTTTTTGCTAAGGCTCCTGTTTAACTGAACACTGAACCGCCATTTTCTGACAATTTCCCGTAGGACAGGACAAGGCGTCTTCAAGCAACGAATCCCCAACCAAGAAGCGGGCCCAATACCACAGACATCCCCGTCTGGCACTTATTCAGCCCAAATGATCACATCATACACTGCACACTCCCCCCACCCCTGCCCTATCATGACAAAGTCCCCAATATGCCTGGGTACATGGGGCCAGGGGAACAACTTAGGGGCGCACCATTAGATTTCCAGGGGGAGCAGGAAGTTGGGTTCGGGGTTGAATTTTTTTTCGCGTCCCGTTCGGGGGCGGATTTTTTTCTTAGAAATTGCTGTTTTATCCCCTATTCCTTGTTCAGGGGTGATTTTTTTCTTCTGCCTATGGAGGGGGAATTTTTTTCTTCTAAAACTTCCTGCTCACCCCGTGGAAATCTAATGGTGCTCCCAAAGCACATAAGGATATTTGATTCAACACTGGGTTCAACGCTTGGTAATGATCCGACAATTTGATATGTTTTGTAAGTTTTAATTTTGAAAAATTTTACACCCGAGATTTTAAATACCTTGCACAAAATTCATAAAAAATAAATTTCTCAATGAAATTGAGTACATTTTGAGGTAAAACTGCATCTATTTGCCCAAACAACACACATAATTGTTCAATGATCAAAAATGATTAGAATTTCAAGCTGGATTCTAAGTGAAAATTGTGCGCTATTAATATTTTTTCCTATGGAGTTGAATTGACATCTGTTTGAAAGCTGTTATCAATCACGGTCTGCTACACGCTGCTTGATCTTTCACCCAGGGCTGGCAAAGTGTTTTATTAGACAATTGAAATTTTGCTTTATATTTGAGGTGCAAGTTGAAAATTATGCATGACAAATCATTCATTAAAGAATCATACAGGTTTATTATAATGTGTTGAGTATATATTTAACCCAAATTTCAACTGAAATAATTTGGAAAATTCAGATGCAGTATCATTTGCCAGCTGTTCAAAATATGTCATCAGAAGCTCTTCACCCTTTGATGGGATGTGTAGATTTGTCATATTATTCAGTGGCGTACCCAGTTGGAAGGGCGGTATCTGTAATTTGCCTACTGCATTCTGGCATACTGCATTCTTTTGTGGTGAATCATCAATAATTGGCCAAAAATATGAAAGTAATGTTTATGTGACACCGTGATAATATAAGTTCATTTAGTCCAAGTAAATGTGTAGCTCTCCCAAGATGCTCTTTGACATTGCAGTGGCTGGCCTACATATCAAGAATAAGCATATCATCATTTATCACAGAAAGTTCAGTCAGTAGGTTGTACCTAATTCTCACCTTTTAAGGGTGAATAGGCCTATTATCATTGGAATTGGAATTTTTTACCTATTTGTACTCTTTAAATATTATATGGCCTGACATGATATCTTAGCTTTTTTTCTCTCTTTGCTTAAAGTTTAAATTGGATTTACCATTTTTATGTTACCAGTATTATATATACAACTTAAGTGACCCAGGCTTAAACATAATATATGGATGTAGTTGAAATAACTAAATATTCAACTTTCTTGAACATTTACTGCTCAATGATCCCTTAAAGTTTGTTTTCACCTGTATGAACTTCTGCTCCAGAAATAGGGAATTCCCTTATGGAAAAAGGGTCATTGAAATGTTACTTCATATTAGACTATTAACCATATATATGCTACTATACATGAGCTGTGTTTAAAACTCTAAAATTAAAAATGTTGATCGGACTTCCAAACAACCCAAAATATGTGATATTTTGAATAATATGAATCATATTTAACCAGACAATTCACTTTTATGAAGAATTCAGCCTTATTAAACATTTAGTAAACTATTTCAATGAACATCACTGGATGTTATGAAACTTAGCACCTCAGTGATAATTCCTCTGGCCCTGAATATTGATATGTGGAACCCATAAACACACATTTTATCATTTTTGGCCAATAGTATGCAGTAGGCAGAAGGTAGAATGCAAATTACAGATACCGGTTGGAAGGGAATGGCGAGAGTTTCAATATGCTATGCAATATTTGGTACTTTGTGTGGGTTTATTTGGAAATTTGTGCAAAATAAGGCAAATTCATACAGAGAATTGTGATTTATATGAAGTGTCTTGCACCTGCCTATATGCCAAGGTGTATTCAAGAAAGGTAGATAGAGCTATATAAGGTTATCAGGTTCAGAATATCAGCAAGTGTTGTGCAAGCAACTTTGTGAATTGCGTTCCAAATACCTGTATGTAAGTGTTTGAGAATTATCTACTTTCTCAAAGACAACCACTACAAAACGATTGATTTTCATTTCATACAGCCGAATAGAGAGTGGAGATAGACTTTTGCCAAACACCATAGAATCCAGAGCCGAATGGCTTCTTGTTCAGCGTTGGCAAGTTCTGTTAAAATTAAGATTATGTAATCAAAATTTCTGTCAACATCATGTTAAAGGCATTTTCCCTCTGCTGTCAATTTCATGCAATAGGGCTCCATGTTAAGCAAGAGGTTTAACTCATTTTCAAGTCATTGCTATAGAGCCATATGTTTTACAAATATAGCTCCAGCATTTATATCAACTTCCTAAAATAACAGCATAGCGACGGAAGCCAACATTCAAACTTAATGTTAGTCTGGAAACATACTAATCAAATAATGGGTAATACGTAGCCACCTAGCTCATGATCCCAATTTATTTCTTGGTCTACGAGACCATTATGTACGTCCTTAAAGCAATATACTCGAATACTAACACACTCGGTGCAATAATTTCACATTATTTTTCATATTGTCGTGTTGTGTCGGGACTGCTAAATTCAACATGCATGCAACGAGTCTGCAGGCTGAGCAGGGAAGCACTCAATGATATGAGTCATGATGTTACAAGCCTGGATGAAAGCTTTCAAGTGCTTTCATTTGGCTTGCTGCAAAATGTTTATGAATGAACTAATGTTGGTAATGAAATGGGAATTCAGACCTGAATTCAGCTCGTTTTTATTCAAATTTTACGCTGGAACTGAGATTGGAAATTTGGTTTTTA
>JXSR01S042090.1:39392-55665 GCA_000969725.1 Ophiothrix spiculata | reverse complement strand
TCAACCCCAGTCTCTTGACTGATTACATGCGTAGGATGTCATCCAGGGCAATTGGTTCAGACTCACTGCTAATAAGCTGAGCACAAAAATTTGTATCTTATATTTTTGCAAATAATATTCAAATTGATGGAGTAGAATTAACAAGAGGATGAAATATCAAAATAGTTATTGCATTGCCCTGTGTCTTGTAAGTTACGCATAAAGTCAACTTTTACAGTAAATGTATCAATTGATAAATAGGTGTGCAGCATGGGATATATGATAGCAATTTATTTCTGTCAAATTTGATTAGTCTGGATGTGCGGTGTAGTGTAATGTTTGCCTCCTAGCCATCAGAAATGTAGAACTTGTGATATTGTAGTACAGTGTGCATCACTAGCTATCATCTTATCATACTTATCTCAAACTGATATCAATTCTATGTTGCGCAAACAAAAGTCTATCATTTAGTTAGTGGTAATTGAATTCCAATTACAATTCTCTTCTCATTCGTGATTGTCTACTTTAAGGAGAATGGTCAGATTTTAAAAATTTAGATTTCAATTTCATATGACTGATCATCCCTAATGAAGCTTCAGTTTCAAATTTTATTCAAATCAATCATTCAATCAATCAATGATACACAGTACTTGCATGAAATGCATACCCCATGAAGGAGTCTATTCGTACAGGAGACCAACAGCTTTACTTGACTTCCGAACCACGAAGCAAATATAGAGTAAAGTTTCTTGCCCAAGGAAACAAAGAGACCAAAATCGGATCAAACTGTTTTGAATTTGACAAACCTGAATATTAGTAATCAAAAATTATTTCACTTGTTGGACTAGAGATAGATGGTTTATCAGAAACAGCATTGCTTTATTACACTCAAGAATTCATCAAAACTAGTACACTGAGATACATACATAATGAGTGCATCAGTCTGTTGATGCTAATCGCTCATTGTGACATAGCAGTTATGCAACAGATGCTGTCTACTTTTAAACTGCCTGTGTATGTTGACTCCAGATGCCATCTTTAACAACCAGAGATGATCGGTAACTAAAGGGATTCACCATTTCTTATGATAATCATATAATTGATGAAGTGTGGTTAACAATAGGAAGAAATATCAAAATAGTTACTGCATTGCTCTGTGTCTTTTAAGTGAAGCATAAAGTCAACTTTTACATTAAATGTATCAATTGATAAATAGGCGTGCAGTATGGGATATATGATAGCAATTTATTTTTGTCAAATGTGATTAGTCGAGTCTGGATGTTTGCCTCCAAGCCTAACATACTACCATCAGAATTGCAGTGCTGTACATTCAATGAACATCATTAGTTTCATGTCACACTGATAAAATTTTCGTGGTGCTTGAATAGAGGTTTCTGGCTTGTACCATATTTTGCTGTATCATAGATTAGATGGTTCAATAAAGTCGATCAATTGTCACATATTTCAGATGCAAATCTTCGTTTTTGCATATTTTACATGTGGTACAGTATTTCCCTCTTGATAGATTCAGATTTAGTTAAAAAATGCAGGTGATTTATAGTGCACTACGCCTCCTGACTTGTAATTCCACGTAGCCTCAGCACACTTTACAGAACATATACAATTAGTTCTAATCATCGGGTTAAATCACTACCTGGACTCCCTGGGGCCAAAGGGCTTACTGAAGCCTACATTAATTGGCACAACCATAGCTTGAGCAATTCACACCCTCATAGAATATACAGTTTTCGCACACTCAACTCCAGCTGGACTCGAACGTAAAACGATCAATACAGCTCATGTTTAACAATCCGAGAACTAATCAACTGAGCTAGCGAGAACTATATTATTTATTTATTTCATTCTTCTTTATCCTGGGTTATCCCTTCAATGCACTAGCGCTGTTCTTCCAGGGAGCCCAGCTGGCCGTGGCCGTGGCCGTACATAAAATATTCAGAATATACAAAGTACACAATAAAACTAAATAATATGTTATTAGAAATACAAGTTAAAAATATAAAACAAACAAAATGATTGCATCTTATATTAAGCAAGAACTATTTTAGCGAGAATTTTAGTAAGTCTGCTATATCCCCCTTGTCTACCTACTTAGATGCAATATGTTCACCACTGCATCTACATCGACTAGTAATAAACAGACAGGCTTGTGTATATCTTGAGGATCGCTATTAATAGTAGCACCAGCAATATTTGCTGATATATATCGAGATGTATTAATGAATACTCTGCCATGAATCTAGGACCGATTTGTCAGAGAAGCAAGTAGGCATGGCATGGCATGTCTCATCACCCTCATGCGTAGGATGTCATCCAGGGCAATTGGTTCAGACTCGCTGGTAATAAGCTGAGCACAAAGAATTTGTAGCAGATATTTTTGGCAAAAATATTCAAATTTATGGAGTGAAGTTAACAAGAGGGTGAAATATCAAAATAGTTATTGCATTGCTCTGTGTCTTTTAAGTGAGGCATAAAGTCAACTTTTACATTAAATGTATCAATTGATAAATAGGTGTGCAGTATGGGATTATGATATCAATTTATTTCTGCCAAATTTGATTAGTCTGGATGTGCAGTGTTACGGCACAGATTTGTCCTTAAAAATCTGTGGTTAATGTGTAGTGTAATGTTTGCCTCCCAGCCTCGCATACTGCCATCAGAATTGCAGTGCTGCACATTCAGTGAACATCATTAGTTTCATGTCACGCTGATATAATGAGGTGCTTGAGTAAAGGTTTCTGGCTTGTACTTATTTTGCTGTATTATAGCAGGGACTTACTTCCCTGATTATAGACCTTTTCAAACAGCGATCGGAAAACTTCGGTAAACATGGTCACGTTAGCAGCGTATACGCGGCAGACGACAATCATTTATGAATGAAAACAAAATTATAGTACCGCAAAAGTGCCATGATAGAAACGGCAACGTTCGTCGTTGTTGGAAACATACTGTAGAAGTTTCGAACTTTGTCAAACGATGAGGCAATGAGGTACTTTTTATTTCCGGAAACAATCGGAATTGTTCTGAAAGCTTTCGGGAAGCTCCGGAAAAGATCGGTTTGAAAAGGTCTATAGATAAGATGGTTTAATAAAGTCAATCAATTGTCACATATATGAGATGGAAATCTTCAGTTTTTACATATTTTTCATGTATACACATTGGCGTGCCGGGGTGGGTTAGGGGTGTGGCTTTGGGGGCAAAAGCTCCCCCTTTGTCAAAATCATGTAAAATCAGACCATTTTTTTGATGATCTTTACCACCCATCCCCCCTCAAAATCGGCAAATCCCATTTAGTCCCCTCTAGGAAAAATTCTGGGCACGCCAATGATATAGTACAGTATTCACTTTGTAATAAACAGACGGGTTTGTGTATATCTTGAGGATCGCTATTAATAGTAGCACCAGCAATATTTGCTGACATATATCGAGATGAATTGATAAATACTCTGCCATGAATCTAGGACTGATTTGACTGAGAACCAAGTAGGCATGGCATGGCATGTCTCATCACCCCCAGTCTCTTGACTGATTACATGCGTAGGATGTCATCCAGGGCAATTGGTTCAGACTCACTGCTAATAAGCTGAGCACAAACAATTTGTAGGAGATAATTTTTGGCAAAAGTATTCAAATTGATGGAGTAGTAATTAACAAGAGGGTGAAATATCAAAATAGTTATTGCATTGCTCTGTGTCTTTTAAGTGAGGCATAAAGTCAACTTTTGCATTAAATGTATTAATTGATAAATAGGTTGTGCAGTATGGGACATATAATAGCAATTTATTTCTGTCAAATTTGATTAGTCTGGATGTGCGGTGTATAATGTTTGCCTCCCAGCCACACATAGTGCCATCAGAATTGCAGTGCTGTACATTCAGTGAACATCATTAGTTTCATGTCACGCTGATATAATGAGGTGCTTGAGTAAAGGTTTCTGGCTTGTACTTATTTTGCTGTATTATAGCAGGGACTTACTTCCCTGATTATAGACCTTTTCAAACAGCGATCGGAAAACTTCGGTAAACATGGTCACGTTAGCAGCGTATACGCGGCAGACGACAATCATTTATGAATGAAAACAAAATTATAGTACCGCAAAAGTGCCATGATAGAAACGGCAACGTTCGTCGTTGTTGGAAACATACTGTAGAAGTTTCGAACTTTGTCAAACGATGAGGCAATGAGGTACTTTTTATTTCCGGAAACAATCGGAATTGTTCTGAAAGCTTTCGGGAAGCTCCGGAAAAGATCGGTTTGAAAAGGTCTATAGATAAGATGGTTTAATAAAGTCAATCAATTGTCACATATATGAGATGGAAATCTTCAGTTTTTACATATTTTTCATGTATACACATTGGCGTGCCGGGGTGGGTTAGGGGTGTGGCTTTGGGGGCAAAAGCTCCCCCTTTGTCAAAATCATGTAAAATCAGACCATTTTTTTGATGATCTTTACCACCCATCCCCCCTCAAAATCGGCAAATCCCATTTAGTCCCCTCTAGGAAAAATTCTGGGCACGCCAATGATATAGTACAGTATTCACTTTGTAATAAACAGACGGGTTTGTGTATATCTTGAGGATCGCTATTAATAGTAGCACCAGCAATATTTGCTGACATATATCGAGATGAATTGATAAATACTCTGCCATGAATCTAGGACTGATTTGACTGAGAACCAAGTAGGCATGTCTTGTCTCATCAACCCCAGTCTCTTGACTGATTACATGCGTAGGATGTCATCCAGGGCAATTGGTTCAGACTCACTGCTAATAAGCTGAGCACAAAAATTTGTAGCTGATATTTTTGGCAATAAAATTCAAATTGATGGAGTAGAATTAACAAGAGGGTGAAATATCAAAATAGTTATTGCATTGCTCTATGTCTTGTAAGTTAGGCATAAAGTCAACTTTTACATTAAATGTATCAATTGATAAATAGATGTGCAGTAAGGGATATATAATAGCAATTTATTTCTGTCAAATTTAATTAGTCTTGATGTGCGGTGTAATGTTTGCCTCCTAGCCTCACATACTGCCATCAGAATTGCAGTGCTGTACATTCAGTGAACATCATTAGTTTCATGTCACACTGATATAAATTCTGAGGTGCTTGAATAGAGGTTTCTGGCTTGTACCATATTGTGCTGTATTAACTATTATAGATAAGATGCTTCAATTACGTTGATCAATCCTTGCATATTTCAGATGCAAATCTTCCGCTTTTGCATATATTTCATGTAGTTCTGTAATTCTATCTTGGGATAGGTTAAAATGCCTGAAATCCAGGTAGTTTAGTAAGTCTGCTATATCCCCTTGTCTACCTATTTAAATGCAATATGTTCACCACTGCATCTACATCGTCTAGTAATAAACAGACAGCCTTGTATATATCTTGAGGATCGCTATTATTAGTAGCACCAGCGATGTGGGCTGATGTATATCAAGATGAAGCAATGAATGCTCTGCCGTGAATCTAGGACTGATTTGACTGAGAATCAAGTAGGCATGGCATGTCTTGTCTCATCAACCCCAGTCTCTTGACTGATTACATGCGTAGGATGTCATCCAGGGCAATTGGTTCAGACTCACTGGTAATAAGCTGAGCACAAAAATTTGTAGCTGATATTTTTGGCAATATTCAAATTGATAGAGTAGAGTTAATAAGAGGGTGAAATATCAAAATAGTTATTGCATTGCTCAATGTCTTGTAAGTGAGGCATAAAGTCAACTTTTACATTAAATGTATCAATTGATAATAGGTGTGCAGTATGGGATATATGATAGCAATTTATATCTGTCAAATTTGATTAGCCTGTATGCGTAGTGTAATGTTTGCCCCCCAATCTCACATAGTGTCATCAGAAAAAATATCAAAGTTATCTTAAGTTTATTTCAGTGCTCTATATCTTATAGTGGGGCATAAATTCAACTTTACGTTACATGTATCAATTGATAAATAGGTGTGCAGTATGAGACAATTGATAGCAATTTATTTCTGTCAAATTTGATTAGCTTGGATTTGCGATGCAGTGTAATGTTTGCCTCCTAGCCATCAGAAATGCAGAACTTGTGATATTGTAGTACAGTGTGCATCAGTAGTTATCATCTTATCATCCTTATCTCAAACTGATATCAATTCTTTGTTGTGCAAACAAAAGTATTATCATTTGGTTAAGTGGTAATTGAATCCCAATTAGAATTCTCTTCTCATTCGGGATTGTCAACTTTAAGGAGCATGGTCAGATTTTAAAAATTAAGATTTCAATTTCATATAATAGATCATCCCTAATGAAGCGTTAGTTTCAAATTTTATTAAAATCGATCAAACCGTTTTTGAATTTGGCAAACCTAAATATTAGTAATCAAAAATATTGCACTCGTTGGACCAGAGATATGTGTATGTGAAGTACTTGGTTTATCAGAAATAGCATTGCTTTATTACACTAAAAACTAGTACACTGAGATACATACATAATGAGAGCATCAATTAGTCTGTTGATGCCAATTGCTCATTGTGACATAGCAGTTATGCAACAGATGCTGTCTACTTTTAAAACTGCTTGTGTATGTTGACTCCAGATATTGCCTATGACAACGAGAGATGATCGGTAACTAAAGGGATTCACCATTTCTTATGATATCATCTCACTTCTTGTAATAAAATTGACCGGGGGGGGGGGGGGCGGGGGGGGGACTGGGGATGGCAATTGGTACTCGTACTCATCGTAAACAATGGCAAAATATGGTCAGATTTTTAACCACAGGCAGCGTCTACGTTTTGGAAAAATGGGTTTTCAGCCTAATTTATGCCATTTCGGGTGCGATTTACTTATGGTGCGGAAGGTCCCATCATCTTACGTCCAATTTTGAGGTACAGTGACAAGCATGAGTACCAGACTATCACTAAAGTACACCAGTGCCCTCCCCTCCTCTCCCGTGAAAATTGAGAACAAGTTTCCTTAAATGTGACACCTGAAACATACACACATATAATAAGATACAGTGAGACAAAAGTCATCTGCTGTCTAGCTGTTACTCTGAAATAAATTATTCATTTCCAGACCTTTGATTAAATTTCTTAAATATATTTATAATTGAAGAGGTACTTTCTCTATTAAATCTGCAATATCTTTATATGTTAGCAAAAATATAATCCTTACCAAAGTGTTTCCAGTTGTTTTTTTTGTAAGTTTTGTATTAATATTTTGTGTATGGATATGATGCACTCACTTGGGGTAAATTTTGCCCATTTGGCCTCAATGCGCTGGTGGTAAAGAGTCAGACTAGAAGGTGTAAAGATTTTCATATTATTGTATATTTAACTTACATTTTTAATAAAACATTATCTTTTATACCTGCAGACAATTCTGTAAACGGGGTTATTTTCGCGAGGGTTTAATTTCCACGAATTTTGCAAATCAACATTTAACCGCGAATATAACACCCCGCAAATACATTCGTTTTATGTGCAAGTCTATGTGATGAAGCTTTAAAACGCTAATTTAACACGCGCGAAAAGATCGTGATTGTCTGGTTTGGGCGAAAAATTCTGCTCGTGAAAATATTCCCGTTTACAGTTCTTGTATTTGAATATTTTGCATTATACTAACGTGATATTTTTGCTTTTCTTTGTCTCATTTCAGCAATATCCATTAATGTTACATTACCGGCCCAGGTTGGACCTATGATGTCAACTTCCATTGCCAGAACACTGCCTAGAATAGATTTATGTACAAAGACTACAAATTTTATATATTTTGATGGTTTGCTTGAACCATAGACATTTTTATGAAAATATTTGAAAAACTGAGAAAAAATCTGCAATCTACAAAAAATATGTTGTGTGCATCTTGTGTTGATGGATTTTGTCCAATGAGAGGATCCTGTGTACTTCTTGGAATGTATTTAGATGTCAGCAACTTTTATTGATTGCAACCATGTTAATTTCATCAGGAATGATCAACGCATTCAAAAAAAAATGTCGAAGAGGGCATTCCAAAAACACTCTTAATGAGTCGTCTCGATTCATCGTAGTCTCAAGTGTTGATCAACCTTGCTTTCTTGAACAGGATATTTGTGCTCTTGTGATATTCAACGACTCTCTTTGCTAATGCAATGCAGGTAGGTCTGTGTCCTAGATCTTGAGCCAGATTTCTTAGAGGATTATTGGATGTTATACTCACCTCAGCGTTCAATGGAAGGATTATGTGGAATACCATCCTGCAGGATGATATTACGTGTGCTCCAGATGTGAATGTGGTAGTTTACAGCTTCTTTTATAGAATGTTCCAGCTTCATACCTCGGTGATATGCATGGATTAGTTGAGAAGAGGACCCAATATTTTCTCCATTTGTCAACTCACGTCAGCATGATGTTACGGTCATTCAGGTAAAAAGCAGAAATGTATGTACACTACGTTTCAACTTAAATCTTGGTGTGATTTATGGAATTTATCAGTAATTATCATAAGATTTAAGTAGGTGTATCCTCACAAAATGTGCTATATGTGAATTCACTTTGTTTTCCTTTGAGTGCTACGATATTTTTGGATTATATATGTTGCTGTTATTAGGAGTCAATATCACTGTTGATGTTGGTAAACACTCACTCATAATATACAAATATTGACTGCTTTGACTGCTCATGGTTTAAATTATTTTCCCGAGGTGATCTCAGAACCATGAATATGCCTGAAGCGAAGTTGAGGGCATATTCATGGTTTTGAGATCACCGAACAAAAAGCAGTCAATATTCGTTTAATACCGAATATATAGATTTTTGTCATCTGGTTGGTTAAAAGAACCGTTTAAGCACTTTCAGTTTAAAAAAAACGGCCAATAATGATTTACAATATTATATTTCTCCTTTCAATGTTGACCTCGCCGTATTGTGCCCAAAATGTATTGAGCGGGCCTAGAAAGAAATGGCAAATTTCAAAAGTGCCCTCTACTGGCCCTAACTGAAAAAATGACTATGTTTTTTCTATTTGTGTATGTGTGAGTGGCATTTGTAACAGGGACTCTTTTGATTTATAGAACTTCACCTTTGCTTTATGAGATAATTTTCGGATAAATCTTTGCATCAATGTCAAAAATCTTTAGATGAAACAAATATTGACATCTGCATTATTTATCCAGGGAATGGATGAAATTCTATGCCCATGGTGGTCACATACCCTCAGCTTTGATGCTAGTATGGCATTGATTTTGCAATCATCCTACACCGAATATTTCAACCATTCACCTCACTGCTGTCAATATTTGTAAATTGAGTGTCATATCATTATGGGTCTCAAATGTTTACATTTGAATGTCACTTATGTCTGTGGAGTGTTGCCTTTATTTATGCTCAATATCTAATTTGCAAAATTATATTGCCACTTGAATGCGTTTTGGTCGTAAGTGACTTTGTTGATAAAATTGACAAAGAATAATCAAATTTTAAAGCTATACTGAATTATTACGAACAAACAAATATGCCAATATAATCTAAAATAAGATACTTTTAAAAGAAATTTTGACCTAAAATGGATTTTACTCAAAAAGAAAAAAAATCAGATATGACCCCTTGCACCTAGCTGACAATAATTAAGGTATATCCTGAATCAATTGCATTGATCATTGGCCATCGATATTGTACTTTCCTTGATTACACACAGATACATTATCATGTCCAGAACAGTTGCTGGGAAAGCCTGGCATTATGATAAATATTCTGGAAGAAGATATTTTGTGTTTCCCATCATGCATTGCTTCCTATCAAATTGCTTGTTCAGGAAGTTATGTGAATCCACCGTCAAAGTGGTTATGTAATAGTCTGGTGGATGCAACCAGTCCACAGTATATAAACAGCTCATGCACAGTGATCATATAACACTTCTTAGGCATTTTTGTTTTTGTTTTTTTGAGTGAAGAATTCAAATTGATGCCATGAACCATGTAAATAGTTTGGACTATTTACCAGGGGAATTAATCCGTTTATGACATCACTTCAACAGCAAATAGCTAGTGATAAAACATGCCCCAAATGCAAGATTACAACAATTAGTTTGAATTTAAGACAATTTTCATCACTACCTATTCACATAAATTCTTGTTCAAACAATCCCATAGAAAGCAATACCACGCGAGTCAAAAAAACTGCAATAATAGGTTGGAAGCCATATTGTAAGAACAAAAGTAATTTCGAACAAATGATATTAATTGCTAAATAGATCAATAATTAAGCTTTCAAACGATGAAAATATGGTGAAAATTGATAAAGGCATTGCGAAGATATCCTCATTTGAATAATGTGGTATGAAAACACCTCTGTCCAAATGATCATACTTCGTCGACGCATCAAATGAGTAAGTACCAATATTGAATTGAATTTCTTGCCAACACCTCTTGAATAATAACATAAACCAATTACATTGCTTTAGTGACAATCTCTTCCTAATTTATTAATTTACACATAAATGATAATTTGGGCATTTTTAAGTGCAAAATGACATGTTTGGGGATGCTGCCTGAGAAGAGAGAGCTTATTAATCAGTCACTGTTCACAATGCCTCAAGATCTGTTCACAATGCCTCAAGATCTGTTCACAAACGATGAACGTGCTCTAATTGCTGAGGTTTATTTTACCTATACAAATCTCATGTAGAAGTGAAACGGAGATTCAAAGAAGGTGCATTCCCTCCATCGCGTGTACCATGTGCATCAACCATCTATAGAATTCAGGCGAAATTCAAAAGAACAGGAACAGTCCATAACTTAAATAAAGAGAGACCTGGAAGACCGCGAACGGCAAGAAGCAGGAGAAACGTCGACTGCGTTCGTCAGACATTGGCAAGGGATCCAGTAGTTAGCTTGCGACATGTGTCCCATTCCACGTTGAACCGAAAATTGAATATTCAAGGCCAGGAAGCTCAAACGACTCTTTTCAAGGCACCCAAACACAAAAGAGAAAAGATAATGTCACAATTGTGTCCTCCATTAATAAAACATATGCACGACATTTGGACAGAGCTGTTTTTATGCCTTCCTTTTCAAATAAGTGTATCTCTGCGACGCCTTTATCAATTTTCCCCATTTTTTCACCATTTTAAAGGTAAATCTATGATCTATTTAGATATATACTTGTCATGTTTATGATATCTCTTGTTCTTAAAATATGGCTTTCATTTAACTATTGCAGTTTTTTTGACTCACTCGGTATATGGGAAATATATGATTGGAAACACATAAATATTCTCTTGTCTTAGTGTATCTAATTATGTTTTATAGCTGCATGGTTTTAGAGTGTCTGTCATGGTGGTCGTACGACCAACGTGACTTCCAAAAATTAAAGTGCGCATACTTGTCGCATCTGGAAAATTTAGTGGCAAGCTGTCGTGATTGTCGCAACGACACATCTATCGAGTTGGAATAAATTGAACTTATCTTTTGACAGAACATTGCGGTAATATACAAATGTGTCATGCTAAATTATGACAACTCAAAATTGCAAATGCTTGGTCGTCTACCGCAACTGCAAGCTTTGTCGTCTGCCGCAACGGCAGCTACTCTGAAACCACCTTTACTCTTTTTGTGATAATTCTGCGGGTAATACTGTGCAGAAAGATGTATCAGGTTGTATGATGTATATTTTATTTCCAAACAAATATGATTCTAAAGCTTTATTCTGTTGTAACAAAATACAAAACACTCTAGACTATTTCTACAGATTGATTTTGCATCAAATTGTGTTCTAGGGCCTCCAGGGAATGGGGCTGAACATGAAATGTTGCTAATTGGAGCCCGTCTACTAGATTCGTCACAAGGCTGACAGTATTACAGCTACAGGATTTCACTGTCAACTCTGCTTGTATGGTTTAACCTCAGGATATATAATATCATGTTTATCGGAATAGAATAGGAAGCTCTGTGTGTCTCAATGTTACACCACATTGATAAGATATACTTAAAGCATAGACGGTCTACAGTAAAAGGCTCTTTGTGGCTGTAAAATGTTTGTTTTGTCACGGTTGTTATATATATTCACCCAACATTTGTTTTGGTGTTTTCATGATATACCAGCATCATAGAGTCAAGATACATTGAAACAGGTCTTGATCTTTATTGAGTATCAATGGGATTTTTACACATTTCTTTTTCAATCAACCATAATGGATCCAAATCTCACTGTAAGAAATCACAACAAAAATCACGATTAAATAGGTTAGACTAAGCTAAGGTGGCAATGTTAAGTTTTCCGTGATTTAAAACACCAAATCTGTGACTTCCCACTATGCAATTTCGAATGGGGAAAATTGTTTACATGTCATACAAGAAAATGTTACTCGTAAAGAGAAAATACACGGAACAACCAAAGCCTAGTAAAAACGGACAATAAAGTTCATTTAGTTTTTTTAAAGTTGACATCTTTTAAAAAGAGATGTTATTTTTATTATTATTACCTCACATTCTCATTATTTTTTATTATATTTTTTGTCAAGAAAAAAAGAAGATGTTTTCTGCGGATTCCATGTTAATTCCGTTCCTCCCCCCCCCCCCGTAAATGTTGTTAATTTTTTTTTCCTGTGATACAGAAAACTTGCCAGCTTAGGTTAGCTACAGAACAAGTTAAACAAACCGTTAAGGTTAAAGTAACATGACATACTACAAAAAACATACTTCAAATTGCATTTCATGTGCATTTTTAACATCAATTATACAATTGAAATTGGATAAAATGTACTCTTACATCTTGAGAGATGTGCATGTAAATCATTACACACAAATACAGCTTTAAATCTGTCAAATTATGAATTTCAGTATCATCCTTATGTAGCTTTAAGCATCATTATCTATGCTTTAAATCTGTCAAATTGTGAACTTCAGTGTCAGCATCCTTTCAACAAATCTGATAAGAGCAATTGACTCTTTGTTTAGCGTGATAAGAATCTTGTGTTTATTAAATATAAGAAATTGGCCTTAGTAGTTTACAAATTTCAATTTGACATCTATCATTCATTTGTTTCTGTTGAAGCTTACTTTTTGTATAAAACTGTAATATTGGATTTTGAGAATGATTTGTCTTTTACACTCTTGATGTGCGCCTTTAATAGTCCACTATTGGGATTAGCCAGACAGAATGTCATAAATATAAATGAATCAAATTAAACTTATAAAATTGACCTAAAGTATATTGCTCGATCTGGTTAAAAATGAATCAAAATTTCAGCAGGTTGATTTTTCGTCAGATGGACAGGTAATGAATAATAGAATTGAAACAAAATGTAGATTTATCAAAAGTTTACATCTAATTTGTAATCATGAATCTAGGAACTAACATTTTGTTACTATTTAAATGAGAACATATTTTTGTGATGTTCTTCTCACATGCATTTGTTTTGCAACAATTCTATATTGCCTGGTTACCAGGCCCGGGGGGTGGGGGTGTACTCAACTTTGAAAATGGTAGGCATGTCAGGTGTGAAGCGCCAAAATGGGGGTCAGGTGAATTGATTTTCTGTAAAAAATGGACCTTTGAAACTGATTTTTGGGGGTAGTGAACTGAAATTTTGGCCAAAAATAGCAAATTTTTCCAGTTGGAGCTAAAATTTTGTATTTTCCTCAAAGATGGTGTCAAAAGAACTGCGGACATATGTATCCTGCCCACATATGTGAGTCCCCCCCGGGTTACCACGGTGCATCCTTGATGTCCCCTTGTTGACTTGGTTGACTCATTGATATGAATGATAGCATGTCAACAAACAGTTGGCTCTCATTCTAAATGGCAAAGTTTCCTGAATGAATGTTGATTATGTGGAAAGAAAAAAAATGTTTGTTTGCCCTTTCATGAAAAAAATCAGTAGGGTCGGTAGATCGATTTAAAAAAAAAATGTATAATGTGCTGCAAATTCAACACATGCAACATGTCAAGACTTTCGGTTTTGTTTACATCCTGCCATGGGCCGTTTCGCGCAACGTCGACATGCACATGCACTGATACACATTCTGATGCCTTCTTATTATGAATATCAAACAATGTCAAAAATGTGTAAGATCGATCAACGATATACAACAATTTTTAAAACATTTTTTGCAGGAGAAATTGATGCTTTGGGGTTTTGAAAAACTAAAAACTGTATTAGATAAGTATAATTTCCTTGTAATATATTTTTTTCTGCAAAAATACACAATTTTATTAATGTTATGAATGGGAAAAAAAAACCCCGCTACTCAAGATTTTCGTGATTTTTCGGTCGGTCGTAAAAGGGCAAACATACAAATTTTTTTCTTGGCCTTATGTAGAAATAAAACCACATCATGAGTAAATAATGAATAAAAACCACAGTTGATTTAGCGAGAGGAATTTATGAATATTAGTAATGAATGTGGAGGATTTTATTAATTTAAATTATTGTAGAGGATACTTAAAAGCCCCGTTAAAAGCACAATTCTTAAAATACTGAAAATGTACTTAACCTTTGTATACTGCATGTGCCCATTTTTGTCCTATTCTTAAACTGTGAACCCTCACCATGTACTTCTATGGAACCCTTAATGTGCAATATAGGGCCT
Organism: Ophiothrix spiculata; assembly: GCA_000969725.1. NCBI lineage: Eukaryota > Metazoa > Echinodermata > Ophiuroidea > Amphilepidida > Ophiotrichidae > Ophiothrix > Ophiothrix spiculata. The sequence goes on along the minus strand of JXSR01S042090.1, from coordinate 41,116 downwards.
ATTGTTTGATGTAAATGTTATTTGTGATTCAAAATAAATTAACAACTGTTGTTCATATTTATTTGAGAGACAAAAGCAGGCTGTTAAATAGGTTTCAAAACGTAGGGCAGAAAGGGCAAATTTTTAGGAAACACTGTTCCTAAAATAACTTATTGTAAAAATCATATTTTTCTTGCACATACGGGTAATGTTACCCATGTTACTAGTTTTTATCAAAAGTAAATATCCTGGCTCTATTGTTACAATGGCTTCCTTGTTCCAATACAAGTTTCATACTTATAAAATAGGTAAAAATCATGAAACTGATATTCATAGAAGTGGGGGAAAACCCTTGTTTATTGTTCAAATATCCCTGCAAATTGTATGAAAATTACTTTCACATCAATCATGTATTTACAGTATTTTTGAGTAGTCTGATTGAATTTTATCAAATCTTCTGCATTTCATCCCCAAGGCCACTTCTATAAAAATGATTGGTGCTCTGGCAAAATGAGCGGAAACTCGATTTTGAAAATCGTGACTTTCGGCTCATTTTGCTGGAGCATCATTCAAATTGAGGTTTTTGGTAAAATGGATTCTTGACTGATATATTTATGTATTGCAAATTCAATTTAACGGTTCTTGCAAATTAGTAAATTTTCTTGAGATAAATGAGAAAGTATGTCATTTTCCGACAGCCCCCCCCCCCCCGACAGTAATTACAACACAGTAACTTATTGAGATTTCTTCAAGTCAAGAGAAATTTTCAACTTTCATTTATTTTGAATTTTGAGTTCTTTTAACTAGACAGAAAACAGGTGAGGTCTTAAATCACATCGGAATCATGAATTGCACCTTTAAGTTCAAATTGATAGAAGAAAAGGTGTTAATTTATTTTGGCCACCTCGTTAATCAGACTTACTGCACTTTACATGGCCAATTAAACAAGCGCAGCAGATTTGTACAAACTGGGTCAAATAATGGAGACTATCAATCTTAACATAGATTTACAGTGACATATGGATTTAGGCTAGGTATCCGACCAGAAAACAGCTGTATGTTTAGATACAGTTAGAATGTGCTTTTCAGAAGGCGTTTTGTTGACAATTTGGACACACTGCTTTTCATGTGCAGTTTGTTTGTCAGAAACTTCCATATATGCCTGATTTTGAGAGATTTTCAAGAGATTTTTTTTTTCAATTTTAAGATCTAGCCTTTTCTGATTTTGATATTGGGAAGGGGGGGGGGGGTATTGTTTCACTCAGGGTCATATTTGGATCATTTTTATCAATTTTCAAGCAGTAGAATAGTAATTCCTGGATAATACATTGTCTGAATACACAACAGTCTAAGTCTACATGTCCTATTAAAAATCTCTCAGATATCACCGGGAATTATTAGTTGACTTGACTTTTTGTAACGACATAGTAAACAAGAAATTACGGGGAGGAAAATGTGTGCAAGTCAATATCCTGGCCATGTCTGTAGGGAGTTATTAGAATGCCATCGTGCCTGTCAAGGGTAAGAGAAGATATCGTGTGTATCCCATCATGCATTGCTTCCTATGGGAAATTTTGTACAGGAAGTCATGTCAGTAGTTAGTGATGAAACATGCCCAAAATGCAAGATTACAATAATTAACTTTGATTTAGGGGCATTTCATCACTAACTACTCACATGACTTCCTGTACAAAATTTCCCACAGGAAGCAATGCATGATGGGATACACACAATATCTTCTCTTG
>JXSR01S042090.1:8249-27099 GCA_000969725.1 Ophiothrix spiculata | reverse complement strand
CTTTAAATCATATTGTGATTAGATGTTAAGGCATTGTCAACAGCATTTCTTTTGAATTTGTTTTTACTTGAAAAAGTTTTAATATTTGATAAAAACATATACATTTTTCGAAGGAGATTTGTTGAAGAATATTTTGATATATCAGCTAAGTACACAAATACAAATACCTTTGACAGAAATTATTGTTTTTGGTTTAATATTTAATTATCTGTCGTATATGACAGATATGACAGTATAAAAAAATTGCAAGAAGTATAATTTTAGTTTCAGACAAAGGTCTGCCCTTAATAATAAAATCAATTTTTGTAATTTATCAAAGTCATGATTTGAAGCTGTGCCAAGATCATAAAAAAACTGAGAAAATCTAAATCCAAGTAAGAACTTGTTCTAGCTATAATATAATGCTTGTAATTGCTAAATGACGTGTAATAATTTATTATGAATTATGCTTAAAATAAATGTAAGTTAAACCACTATAACATAATTGGATTAATTCAAGTAACTGTAGACTTATTATTAGTCTGTGATGGTAAGGTATATATTAGCAAGCCAAAAGATTTATTTTAAATGTCAAAGTTATGTCATGTTATGTTAGTGAAAAGAAAAAAGACTTATAAGTTGATGGAAAAAGGGGGAAGGGGTTGTTTAAAAATTATATACGGGCTTGTTCAAAGACTTAAAATTTTGACTAACTCTATACCTCAAACAGTGTAATTTATGAGCCAAGTATTTACCTTTTTTGCAAAAACATCCACTTTTCTAAAATACACCCAAATTTGCAAATAAGACACCTAATTTGGGATGCATTGGGTCTGCGACGGCCTGCCCATCGATATACAAAAAAATAACTAAAATGTATTAAAGTTAGACCAGGTTAGATAAAAAGGCGATCCAGGAAGATCACTGACTGGAAATTCTTGTTTAGGAGAATACTTTACAGGGGAGCGTGGCCCAGCGGTTAGAGCACGGGTCTCGTATTACAGAGGCCGGGTGGTTTTTGTCTCCTTGGGCAAGAAACTTGCTCCTTGGTTCGGAAGTCACGTAAAGCCGTTGGTCCCCTGTACGAATAGACTCCTTAATGGGGTATGCATGTCATGCAAGGACTGTGTATCATTGATTGATTGATCTTTGGATAAAAATATGCTCATGGAAAAATCACAATCAAACAGTCCTGTCCTGCACATTGCTTAAGAATTGTTTCTAAACAAGGTTGTCGTTTGTACAATAAACCTTATGGCTTGTTATGTAGCTTTATGAATACTTGAAAGATATTATTCAATGCACTTAGAACGGTAGTAAAGAGAATTATTGTAGATTTGTTTCAAAGGTATTGAGTGCATGTATTTTGAAGACATTATCAAGTACATGCAAGGCGTGTGCATCGCGCAGTTCACAGAGCCATCTCCTCCTGGTATCCCCATATTCACGTGTAGACGGAATGGAGGATAAAGTATGTACTGATAAAACTGCATTGTGGGGTAGAGATACAAGGTCTACCTAACTGCTTCAAATGTCTCATCTTGTTTTGATTTAGGGCTCATCATCGTCACTTAACATACAATGTTTTATCCATACGTATGTATTTTATATGGGTAAAAAAATATGGTAAGCATACTTTGGGCTCGGTACATTGATGTGCGACTGAGCTCTAAGGCTGCGATTACATAGAAGTATACAAATTTCGCTATACGCTCCCGAGGAAGGTACTCATATTTGAAATTGACAGGTAATTACCCCCGTCACTAAGAATATGAGTGCCTCGTATACGCGAATAATCGCATACTTCTGTGATTGCGGCCTTAGACAAGAGTCCTCAATTTGTTAGGCAATCTATGTAGAGTCCCCCAAAATTGGTGAATAAGTTTTTGGTGCTGTAGACATAAGTATCAGTCCTGATCAGTGTTCCCTCTTAGAGGTTTTTGAGTTTGCGCCAATGTGACCAATTTTGACAAAGTTGAAGAGGTGCTTGCGCCAAAAAAATGTACAAATATAGCTGAAAAACATCTTTTTCACATGTTTTCAGAAACTTGTTGCACAAATTTCCCCAACTCCTGAGCCAATGGCGCACCATAACACTGATCCTGATATCAGTTTTGATCTATAAAGCTTGAAATACACCCATTCAGGTACGAGGTATTGGAGGAATTCAAACTGCTGACCGATCACAAACCAAGATTGGAATCTTTTATACCAATACGAAGTTTTCTATTCAGTTGCCATGAACTTGAATCCACTTATGAATTGCATGATAGTAATTTAAAATTGGTTAGTGTGATAGTTTGCTAGAATATTGCTTTTGATATCATGAATCAATTTCATCATGTTTTTATGGATACATTGTGTCCTGTGATTGTCATAATATATGTATTATGCCATTTTTTGTAATAAAATCTACCAAAGGTTAACATTTTTGTGTACTGTGAGAACGTTATTTTCAGTCATTTCTTTTCTGAAGGGGAAACAATTTTAAAAGCAGACACTGTCACTGTAACAAGTGTTAAAATTAACACCTGACTATAAAGAATTCAGACCTGAAACTGAATCTTCCAAAAAAAATCTGAAAAACATTGAAATTTGCACCAAAGAGCTGAAAAGTTTTAGGTCTGAAAGATGAGATTCCTTTTATCCGTTTGAGGTGCGTTTTGCACTGTAAGGGTACTTGTAGTAGTATAATTTAAAGCAGACGATTGAATGGAGCTGAATGATATCGAGTTGAAGCTGAGATTTAATTTTGTCTGTCTGTTTTCAATGCGGTTCCATTTCATCATCTTTTCAAATTGAAAAGTTTCCGCACGGCCAAATCGCATTCAAAACAGACGAATCGCTCCAGGGACCGATAAGGAATCACTCGCGTTGACAACCATTATATCTATTCAAAACGCACCGCATTGAAAACGGACGGTCAAAATTGAATCTCAGCTTTTCAACACGACACCATTCAATCATATGCTTAAAATTGTACCACTACCAAGTACCCTTATATCTGACCTTAACACTTTTTGAACATGTGTAAGTGTTTTGACAGCATACACTAGTGTTCTACCCAAGGAGTGAGAATCTCAAGCTTTGTGGGAAAACTAGTGGAGTGGAACACTTAATCAAGCTTCACATTGGAGTTCTAAGAGAAAGGTAAATGTGCGAGTAGAATTTTGGATTCGACCTAAAACACTAGCTGTATGCAACCACAACACACATGTTCAACAAGTATTGCACACCGAAGTGTTCAAGGTTTCTGGGTGTTTGCAATCAGAACACGTAAATGTTGAATGTTCTAGATATCAAAACTTCAAAATTAACATTTGTTATGTTATGAACATATTGAATTGATACTGTATCTAGAACAATTTGGAGTATTAATTTTGAACAGTTTTTGAAAATCTGCAACACTTTTGCAACACGTTAAGCTCATAATGTTACTTCAGATACATTGAACTTGGACACAGAAAATATTTTGGAGCTGCAAGGCATAAAAATCTTAAATATTCAAAATTACAGTTAACAATATAACTTAACTTGTATTTCTCTAAATGCTTATTATAAGCTAAACATGAATGCTGACTTTCCTGATGGTTTGTAATGGTCACAAATTTGAATGCCCCCTCCGCAAAACAGGCTCATTTGTTTACCTGGCTTAAAATTATCCCAGGTGATGGGGGTAACTGAGTTTTCTGGCCGGGTAACCACCTGCGTTACCAAACAGGTGAGACCTGGACAGGTCTTTAGACTTGTAATAAATGGTATTGAAAATCAACCTGGAACTCTGCAAGTCTCACATAGGGCATCAAATTTGGCTTTCAAGTCTCTGATAGGGTATCAAACTAAGAAAGAATGGTTGAATTAACGGCAATGGTTCCGTAAATTTCTCATAAAGTGCTGCAAATACCTAGAAATACTTCTTAAAAGTGTTCAAATGGTGTACAGTTACATTTGACCATGATTTCTTGTAATAAATATTTCGTTGCGTACGGTCTCAGATAGGTTATTCATTTGAACAGGTATGGTCCCGGCTAGATATGGTAGATTCATGGTCTCAGATAGGGTATCATTTCACCTTGTTTTGGTCTCGCATATGGTCATGACCTTCGGAAAACAAATATCAGCCCAGTTACCCCCCCCCCCCCCCCGGAAAATTAACCACCACCTTAACACAGTGAACACAGGACACCTGATCCGTTGTTCCAAATCTTTATTTACAGGCTTCATTCATAACCCAGCTGCTGCTGTCTCAGTGCTCCATTGGAATAGCACTGCTTACAATTTATGATAGGGCAAAATGCCACAGAAATTAACATGATCTGCAAGTAACAAGTCCAAACCTAGAACAATTCAGACAACAGAAATTAGTTCAATGAAAAGGTATTGCTACTCTTGTTGCCCATTGTAGAACCTAGGATGATCATTTTGGGTAAAGGTCAATGATCATTCTTGGTGTAAACACTTAGTATGGGCCGGTATTCACAAAAGATGAATAACTTTAGTCCACCTTTATTCCAGGAATTAGTCCGAATATAACAGATTCTGTATATGTTTGATTGTTATTTTTGCAATCAAAAACTAAGTATATAATAATGAACTGAATAGACTTACAGGTTTTAAAAACATGCCAAATTTACCTCCTGATTTGAGCTGTAAACGTACAGTAAAATATATAACATACAAATAAAAGTCAAATCAACGTAGTCAGACTTACTCTTGGACTAAATTTATTCCTTGTTTGTGAGTTTGGAATAGCCCCCATTCATGGAAGGCGAATTATTGACATTGTTGCAACTTTGGGACCACTTTGTAATAGATGTCTTTGTAACAAGCTCAGTGTTAGTTGCAATAGAAATGGCACGAAAAACAGACATGTTTTGCATGTGAAATAAAATGAACATGTATGAAGTTTCGGCTTATGTGCAACAATAAAATGAGAATGAGTACCAAGTCCCTTTTAATTTCCTTGAATTACTTACAAAATTTACTTTACAGACAATATTCTACAACCCTACAAAACCTAAGAGAAACTAAAATACAAAGGGAAGTACTGCTAATAGTAGTGTACAACAGTAATACAATTTGGCAATTTGAATAATATCAGTGTTATCAACACTTGATTGGAAAAATTGGAGAATGCACAGACATGATTACATACAAATGTCCCTATCAAAAACACTTGAGCAATGTCTAAACTTGTGGGCAAAAGGCTAGATATTTTCCATAATGGATGGGCGGTAACTTTCCTAAAAGTTAACCGTGCTAAATTTACAATATTGATACTGGAAATGAAGAGTAATGCTGCTTTCATACTTATTGTCGCTTTGCAGCTATGTCGTTTGATTTCTTTTGTAGTTTTGTCGCTTCATGTCGATCCCAAAGTTGAATTCATTTCAACTTGAAAAATCTTGTCGTGCGACAAATTTTCCCAATATCGATTATCTCAGCGACATATAGCTTAACCGCTACGACAACCGTAAGCGGCAAGTTTTTGCAAGAAATAATACGTCACGCAGCGACAAAGCTGCAAAACTACACGAGTATGAAAGCAGCATAAACATGTTGTTATAACTTGTATCTCAAAGATCATTGGCAAAGACAACTGGAAACATTCCACTTTGATCAGTGTGTTGAAAATACAAATAAGTAAACATATGAGTATAATTCATTAATACATAATTTGTTGGTGGACATTTTATCTTACACTACAATTGACCAATTTAGTAAAAAGGCACAAAAAGTCTGCAATACAAGTATTCAAAATAATTTCATTTTCTTGATTATAGGTTACACTTACACAAATTCTTGATTCAATAATATGCACTGAAACAGCAACCCATTTTCGTTAAAAAAACAATCTTATGGAATAGGCCTATATTAAAGTGCCCATTGTTTGCTATGTACGAGGTGGGATTCGCAGATTGGCGCACCTTGATATCATGCCAAGCAATACCAAGCCACCACTGTTCAGGCGTTGCCTAGGCAGCAATTCCATGCTCATTACTATCTCTGCCTTTTGGTTATTTGGATTTTCTTCTTGAGGATGAAAAGGTTTGAAATGTTACTACATAGCTGGCTGTAGTAGGTATTGTCACCATAGCTTTAGAGACTATCTTTCCTTTTAATTTATCACTACATCCCTCAGTAAAATACTACTAAAATTTGTGCCATAATTATCTGAACAAAATTTACCATGCAAAATTTACGCTCCTGGTTGCATTTGCAAACAATAAGCCCTGCAGTCTGGATTTTTATTTCAAGAAATTGTGGCATCGAGTTCAACAATTAATAAATCCTTGATCACTACATAATTTGCATATATCATAGGCAATAAGAGTTTGACACATGGGCAGCCATTGGACAAAGCCCTGTGACGATTAGTCAAGAAACTTCCTTCGACAAACCTTTTCAAAACAAATTATCTCATTAATTTGTAAACTGTTGCTATTTTAAAACATGATTTCTCATCAAGACAATACAATGAAGGTGATGGAGATAATGAAGATAAGAATACTCACATAGTTTATAAAATGTTGTTATTACTTTTATGAAATATTACGAATGAATAGTAATTAGTATGGTTAAAGCCTACAAAATTTCTCTCTGTAGTTAAATAAATTTAGTTTGAACCTATTTCACTGATATGTTGACACTGCAAATGTCTTGGAATGATCAATCTTTTGGAAAAATTAATTTATCTGAGCAGAAAAGTAAGAAAACTTTTAACAAATCCATTGACAGTTTCACGCCAGATACAGTGAATGAGTATAATTTATCCAATTTAACTGACCGGCCAGATACAGTGAATGAGTATAATGCATCCAATTTAACTGACTGGCGCTTGAATGCATTCACATAATGCTTGTATTAAAATAAATGTGCCCAAACAGACAATTTAAGCATATATATGTATTGGCAGACCTTACCTGATTGAATCACTACTTTTTTTCACAGATTTTCTGTGAGCTAAAAGATTCAAAAAAGATATCTGATATTGTGGTTCTGGTTGAACACAAATAATTACGACTCCACTGATATATAGATTATCAGTCTGTGTGGCAGTTCATGTACTGTATCGTTAAGTTAACAATCAGGCCTTGCCATAATAGCAGTCAGCCATGACTGTTCCATTATGACTGCATCATTTTTAATCACCAAAACAGTCTATTGGTCCACACCTTGACATCACACTTGACTTTAAAAACACATCTCACTTATTCTGCCATTTCTTTGTTTTTCTTCTTTTTCTTCTTCTTTTTCTTTTGCTGTGGTGTGACGGTCGTTGAGTCGTCCAATGTACTATTCAAGGTGGAATCCATGGTGGTATCCATGGTGCTATCCAGACCTTCCTCCTCAACCCCATTCACCTCACTTTCCCTGTGCTTCTTTTTCTTCTTCTTTTTGGGTGGCTCATCTTCCTCAGCTTGTTCCACCTCAGCTGCAGCTTCGGTTTCCATTGCCATCCCAGCTTCCTCTGATTTTCTCTTCTTTTTCTTGTCCTTCTTTCTCTTCTTTTTCAAAAGGGCAGCCTCTTGTACACTTGCCTGTCAAAGGGATAAGAATATCATTATGAGAAATATGTCACTGCATTGTAATCGAGAGGTTGTTGATTGGAGACCCGGCCTGACCACCGCAGAGTTGAGCTCTTGTGCAAGATTCTTTGAAGCAATACAAAAGATATTCATGACCAGTGTTTCCGCTAAGATTTTTGAGCTTGCGCCAATTCAAGCAGGTTTGACAAAGTTTAACAGGTGCTTGCGCCAAAATCATGAGTTGTGGCTGAAAATTGGCTCAATAAAGCTAGAAAAATATCTTTCTCACACATTTTCAGAAATGTGCCAATTTTCATCGCTCATGCGCCAGGTCTCTCTCTTGCAATCATATAACAATAAGTTATGCTACGGTCACACATAACAACCAGACGACGACTGATGTATGGTAATTAGAAGGAAGAGTTGTAACTGAGAGATTGTGGTTTAAGCCCTGGTCTGACCACCGCAGCGTTGCGCCCTGGTGCAAGATTCTTTGAATCAATACAAAAGATATTCGCGACTTCACAAAATGATAAAATTTCAAATGCTATCAAAGGACTCTCTTGCAATCATATAACAATAAGTTATGCTATGGTCACACAAAACAACTAGACGCCGACCGAAGTCTGGTAATTAGAAGGAAGCCGCAATGTTGAAACATTGGTATGACATCAGTCAATGCCTCAGTTGCCCGGTCACCAGTTCGGTGCCGGTTGAACATAACTTCTTTAACAAGCTACAAAGTTTTAACTCGTGAGTTAAATAACTCTAATGAGTTAAATCCTTGCGACATGCTCTGGCATCTGTCAACTCACAGACGACGTTTTATTTCTGTATGGACACTGTTCGGTAACTGGCCGATGTCATGCAGTCTTCAGTCAGCTGAATTTCTACCTACTATGACATCGTAAACACATCATAGACCTTGACGCAAGGTTATTATGTGACCAGGGTATCACTAATGGCTCAGGCACACTCACTTTCGATTGCTCTGCCATAATCAAAATTAGCCTGCTTTTCAAGTCTCATATCATGTCTTTTTGATATAACTGATTAATAAATTTAAGTTCAGTATCTATTGTTTTATTCACAAACTTAATTATATAAATATAGACTGTTCATGAGGGAAACAGTAAATACTACTGATTTACTTTGAACCAGCCATAAATGCAGCCTCTTGTAATTTTCACTTTTTCAGACAATTGGAAAGACTGACACATCATTGAACTCCACTCAACTTGCAGAAGTCAAGTTATGGTCAGTCAAAAGATATCCAGGAGTAAAAAGTTGAGTAAAATCTGAGAGTCAAGCGCTCATTCAAAAAATCATTAGCTCTATTATGTTTTCTGTAGAAAGTCCTCATATAGATATATTTCATATGTCTGATTCATTTTCATGTGATTAAACTTGGCTGGTGTTTTTAAGCAAGCAAAAAGATTTTGAATTGCCAAAAACAAAAAAATCAATTTTGGCAAATTACCGACCTTTGCATGTATTTTGTCCTGTAGCAAAAATGAAAGTTTGCCACATTTTTAAATTTGAGACTTTGCGTCCATTCAACCAAGCTAAATGGATACAAAGTCTCAAGATCTCAGACGAGAAGTAGCTTTACTATTGTCAGAATGAAAGAGCAGTCAATATTTGTTTTATTTACCGTTTTTGTTTAAGTGGTTAAAATCATGCCAATCGGTATATCACATGTGAGTGTGTAAGTTTTGTTGCAAGTTATCATACAGTGTGCCCATCGCATAAGATGACAGATGATTCAACTTACCTCTGCCTTAGCATCTTTCATCACATCGATATTCTTACGAGGAGCTTCACCTGTCTCATAGAAATTCAATCTCTCTTCTACTTGTTCACGTAGTTTCTCACCAAACACTGATGTAGGAGTGTCTGTAAAAGATAATGCCATGTATCCTTTTTTCAAAATGTTTTTTTATTTTACGAAAAATTTCATATTTTACTCCGGGCTGAACAGTGGACACTGACATTTTAATTTAGTGCTAGCTAGTCAAGAAGGTAGCTTTGGTTACCCTTACGACAATGAATTCCATGGCCCAATTTTACAACTGTGAAAAAGAGAGTCAACCCTAATCTATAGTCCAAGTGCCATGATTCAGATGAAGAAACTTGACAATTCTTAAACATGATACCTGCTGAAAAAAATCCTGAAAATTCACTTGCATTATGTACCTGTCAATTGCTCTACGACCCCGGGCACAAGTGAGGAACTCAGCCATAATTGTTCCCTGTAAGGCGAGACACGTAAACTAATCGGCAACAGCTTGCCGTTATCTGAACTAGACGGCAAAGTCAGATTTTGGGTATCTAGCTGGAACATATGTGACTTGCTCCCACGAAACCAAGACAAAGTCGGAAAAAATATTTTTCTGATTTGCCCATATTACGAATGCTGACATAACAAGCTTTGAAATGATGTATCACTTGTCACCATTGCTCAACCTTTTGTCCATGAAAAATCAATATTTCACTTGAAAATTCCTTTGTTTTCCGGCATATTCATTGGGCTATAACTCCATAAGTGCTCTGGCGACTTTGTCCGGGTTTTGTGGAAGCAGGTCACATATTCAGTTTGATGCTTTAAAACCATACAGGGTTCGTACACCTTGGAGCCTTTAAAATTCAAGGACTTTTCAATGACTTTCAAGGTCCAAAAACATGATTTTCAAGGACTTACCACAGCATAATTTGCAGTATGCTGAACTCTTGTTCCTGCCGACATCAATCCACTCGCTGAATTTGGGATCAGTTAGCCATAAATCATCAATTTTCAAGGACTTTCAAGGACTCTGTGCAAATTTCCAGGACTTTCAAGGCCTTGAAAAGGTGTTTTCAAATTCAAGGATTTTCAAGGACTCTCAAGGACCGTACGAACCCTGACCATAGCTACAACCAAATGCATGAATAAGAGGAATTATCGATATGTTTAAGATTAGTGAAGAAATAGACTGTTCCGACTAAGGCAGATATCTGAACCACATTGCCGATTAGTTTACGTGTCTCCTAAGCTGACACATTTTCTGCCACAGGACAGACCATCTTCAAAGAAAGAAAGAATTCTTTAGGCTGGTAGCCAAGGATAACCCAAGAAAGCCTCTAATGAAGCTTATTTCCATTGGGGTCCTAGATCTTTCTTAATAATCAGTTTTAGTACAGGAGGAAAACCGGAGGACCCGGAGAAAAACCTGCGGAAGCGAGCATGATCTGGAAACCAAATGCACATAAGGCGCCGGGCGCGGGACTCGAACCCGGGACCTCATTGGTGCAAAGCAAGGGAAATGCCGCTACACTAACCCGCTTCCCCACAAGATATCCCCATACTGACCTCAACTCAATTCCTGGCCCAAATGATCACATCCAGCCAATGGGATTACCCTGTACATCTTTCCAACTGGCAGGGACGTCTGCACTGCATAAATTCTATCATAATGAGTACCTCGCTAGTGCCCAGGTACTTGGGGGAGGGTGAAAAGGGGGGGGGGGGGGGGGGAGGAGGTGAAGAAACAACTGACAACCACATTACCTGCTGCTCTTTGTTTATGAGAAATGAATATGCCATGGAGACTGAACTTTGAAATGGGACATACCTGCAAAACAGTCAATTCTTGACGCTATTGAGCACTTGTTAGCTAGATAACGTGATATTCTGCCCTTGTTCTTCTGTGCTGCACGGCCAATGAATGTAGAATGGAAAATCAGACCATACTTGGGTGTGTTGCCTTTTGTCTTCAAAGCTCTAGGGACAGAATAACATGGAAATTAACTTTTGATTTTAACAATTCGGCATTAATAGGATGGCATGTAAATTTGATTAAATAAAATGCATCAGAAGCTTATTTACTCAGCATGGGATTTTCAGACCCGAAAGATGATTAAATTGAAGCTTATCATCATAGCATTAACTGAGACATGATGTATTTAAAATAAAAAAAAACACTTGCAAGATTTAAGAGTCGCCATAATTCATAATAAATGTGCAGATATTGTTAAAATTGTTACCACATTTAACCAAACACACTTAAACTTGGACTTGGAAGACGAGAAAACAAGCATTGAATTAGACAATTTTAACATTTTTAACACCTAAATCCATTTTTGGATCCAACATTTTAACAAATTGTACAGTTGTTCGCTTAGGGTCATTTCGGGGATGTTCGCTATGACTGGTAATTTCACTCTCTTAGAATTCTCAACATTGATTTGTACGTATAATGATGAGCATTGAGGGCAGCCACAGTTAAAGTTGGGTAAGATCGCCATCATCAACATGGACGCTGAAAATAATTCATCTATGTGTCTTTGTACGAACTTACCCGAAGAGTGAATTTACCAAACTGCAATATGCATAGCTAGTGTGGAGACATGGTGAACTTATTCTATGGGTACTAAACATACCCAAACCAACTTCATAGAAACTTTTTATATTTTTCCAACAAGTTAGGTGGTCAATACCTAATTTGAACCTATAGACCTTTTCAAAATCCATTCGGAAATCTGCGGAACATTGATCATATGGCCATTTTTTCAACCAATCACGTATAAGCTCATTAGTATGCACGATTTTGTCAACAAAAAAGTCCGAAAAATCACTCGCATTTCAGTGCAATAAAAGTGAAAAATAAATAGAACCAGACCCATACAATATTAGATACTCATTCTGAACAACTCTTGGCCGATGGTACCATAAGCTCACTGACATAAAGAGTGAAATTTCCATTTTAAATCGGCTGATCTGCGCTGATTAAGCTTAAGATTTGAAGTTGCATCAGGGCGATCAAACTGAAAGTGACTCTGTAGTGCTGATGCTAATTCCAAGTTCGAATTCGTACGCAACCAATTAACGAGAACGCGAACTTAACATTCTGGTTATTGTGTTGAAGAGTCACTTTTTCTTTCGGCAATTGCCGGAAAGTGTAAAATCAGCTTCGGAAATTCTCGGATAGTCGTGTTTTGAAAAGGTCTATGAGGTGCTTCCTCAGTAGATAGCACCCCTGAATCATGAAAAATATACTGTTTGTTTTTATATAGAAGAAAAGTATATGTGACTTATGGGACTTTTAGAAATGGAGTGAACTTTCCTGAAATGACTTTATCATTTGATAATGCAAAGACATTTTCCTGGATCATCTTACCTGAATAAGGCCTTTTCAGCTCCCAGGATTTGTACTGTTGATGCAGGATACTTGGCCAGGTTGGTTAAACTGCCTGCATGGGAAATAAGCCGAGCTCCAACCTGAAATCAATCAATCGATCAATCAATTAATCAATCAATCAGATCAGTCAATCAATTTGAGAAAGATACAAGTAATTGGCAAGTACTAAATGTTGGTCTATAATCATGTAATTGCCCAAACAAGTGGTGTAAAATAACAAAACTCTTTAACAAGATGTTAGTTAGTTCTCAGGGTAATGTCCCATAGCCAACATTCATGAATAGCATAAGCAGTTTATTTTTAATCCAAGCCTTAAAATTTAAAAGAAAGGTTTTCATTACCTGACATTACCTGAACATATTACTGAATATTCTGAAATAAACACAATTGCAGGGAACCATAACTTATGTTCCTTGACTACACTTTTGACAGCTGAAAGTGCTTCCCATTGAAAGAATTTTTCAAATTCATGAATTTTGAACCAATATTTGATGCATCAGAAGCTTGTTTACTCATCATGGGATTCTCAGACCCGAAAGATGATTTAATTAAAGCTTATCATCATAGCATCAAATCAACTGTGTGAAACTTATCCATTTCTTGACTTTATATGTGACCTTCAAATATGAATCACAAGTTCTGTTTCAGCACAATTAAAACACTTTTCTGGGTAATATTAATTTAGAGTAACTTTACCATTAGAAACAAAATTTTGGGGAAAAATAATCTTGAGAAAATTCAGAAATTATAGAAACTAGTCATCTCTTGATCACAGTCAACATCTTAGCTAGGATTTGAAAAGCACCCTTTGAAATTTGAACCTTTCAAAAATTCACCTGCCCAATCTTAACCGGTTACTCTATCTCATGATGCATGTAATTAGAGAAGAAAAGACAAGATTTATTGTTTTGCATGTCATGTTTTACACTCACTGTCATATACCATCTCATAATGGATAGCAAAAAGAAAGTAAAATCACAAATGCGACTATGAATGCACAATATTTTGACATATTATGTGAGGAATCTTTCCTTTTCCAACAAAGCTATCTAACCAAGGGTTACTCTACATTATGCGAGCAGCACATATTGACCGCCCCTTTTACCTCTACCTGAATCTAATCAACATCTTCAAAGTATTGTTTTTAAAAACATTTAGAAGAGCAGGAGTGAGGAATCTTTCACTTTCTATCTCACCTTTTCAGCTTTATAACAAAAGATTTATTTACATTGATGCCTTAGCAAAATACAGGAATCCTCTTTAATACTGTTACTAATGATCAAGCTTTAAAGACTAATTGATGCATCAGAAGCTTGTTTACTCATCATGGGATTCTCAGACCCGAAAGATGATTAAATTAAAGCTTTTCATCATAACATCCAGTGCTTGTGCTTTATATATATGACCTTAAAAATGGATCACTAATTCTGTTTCAGCACAATTAAAACACTTTTCTGGGTAATATTAGTTTAGAGTAAATTTACCATTAGAAAGAACGTTTTTGGGAAAAATCATCTGAAGAAAATTCAGAAATTATGAAAACTAGTCATCTCTTGATCACAGTCAACATCTTAGTAGGATTTGAAAAGCACCATTTGCAGTTTGAAATTTGAACCTTTCAAAAATTCACCTGCCCAAATCTTAACCCTCTTATCTCATGATGTATGTAATAAGAGAAGAAAAGATAAGATTTATAATTTTGCCTTTCATATTTTACACTCACTGTCATAACGTCTCATAATGGATAGAGAAAAAAAAAAAAAAAAAAAAAAAAAGGAAAATCACAAACGTGACTAAGAATGCACAATATTTTGACACATTATGTGAGGAATCTTTCCTTTTCAACCAAAGCTTTAAAAACCAAGGGTTACTCTACATCAGGGATTATCAACTAGTCCTAACAATGCGCCACATAAATTACAAAATTGTCAGGTAAAGCACCAAATGCGCCCTTTTCTCATTGTTTTTCTTTGTCTTTTAAAAGAGATCTAAAGCACCAATCAGTACTAGTCAAAGCGTCACTGCCCTACATTATGCGAGCAGCAAATATTAGCTGCCCCTTTACCCGAATCTAATCAACATCTTCTTCAAAGTGTTGTTTTCAAAAACATTTAGAAGAGTGGGAGCGAGGAATCTTTCACTTTCTATACTTTCCTTTTCAGCTTTACAACAAAAGATTTATTTTACATTGATGCCTTAGCAACATACAGGAATCGTCTTTAATACCGTTTCTTATTCTGATCAAACTTTAAGACTAGTTGATGCATCAGAAGCTTGTTTACTCATCATGGGATTCTCAGACCCGAAAGATGATTAAATTAAAGCTTATCATCATAGCATCAAATCAACTGTGTGAAACTTATGCACTTCTTGTGCTTAATGTGACCATAAATAGGATTCACAAATACTGGTGTTTTTACAATGTGAAAGAAGCTTTTAGTGCAAAAAAACATTTTAAGAAAATTCATAAATTTGGGAAACTTTTCATTTCAATCACTCCGACTTAAAAATGGTCGAAATTTTACCAACATTGTACTCAGCTCTCTGTCTAGCAATTTTGTTGCCTGTGTAGTGATAACTGCACACTCTAAGTGTTCCTTCCAACAAAAGATTTAAATGGAAAAATACCTGATCTATCAATGGTACATGCTACATACATTATCAACATACAGCACAACTTTGCATACTTTATTCTCTGATTCTATTTTTTGTATCTAGATCATTGTATGTTGAAAACTCACCAAAGGTCAAATCATTAAAACATTCAGCTATTTATTTTAAATGAAAACAATCAATGTTCAATTCTATACATGGTTTACTGGACCAATGTCATATCAAACTTTTTTAAAGACCAAGGCTGGCTTTTCACTCAAAGTGCTGAAGCCGTTGGCAAAAAAATTGATTTGACGTGAGTTTATAAAGACCTTAGCTGGCGTGATACATTACAAAATGTTACGATTACATTTAACATAAAACTAAAATGCTCAAACAACAAATAACTTAATAACCTACTGAAGAAATTACTCCAACTAAAAATAATTACTTCAATTATAATGGACAAAAATTGTGACTGTATCAGGTATATATATGACATAATGTTGATACTGAAAATAATCCTTTGATTAAATCAAATATTTTAAAACATTGACACTTTAATACGATCAATGTGTGAGTTGAAATTTCTCACTCCCACTACCTTTTATTAGTACAATCTCATTTAACAGGTTAAACATAAGAGAAACCCCTCTTCACTCATGAATATATTTGAGATGATGCATCAGAAGCTTATTTACTCAGCATGGGACTTTACGTCCCCAAAGTTGGATAAATTCAAGCTGTCATCATAGCATCATCCCCAGTGATGTAAATCGGTAATTTACCGGTTAATTTACATGGTAAATTACCGGTAAATTACCGCCATTATAATTTACCGGCCTAAAAAGTGGTAAATTAAGTAAAATAAGTAAAATATAACAAAACCATAAAAAAATTTATTACAAAATCATTTTTTAGAAGTTTTACTGATCTTTATGGAAAAACCATGCATTTAAATGATATTTAAACCTTAATTTATGTCTCAGTGTCACCATTTACTGTTATTAATTCAAATAAAATAGTTTTTTTCAGCCTAGACCAGTGCATATTGCATGGAAAATTTCAGTGTAATTTTTTAAAAAAGATATTTTTTTGGAGTGAATTATTTAGAACAGATTGATCTTTCAGTATGTGCATTCATGTCTGGTGGTACAGTTTATGATCTATATGTGCTATGCAGTTTATTGGCCTACCTCAGGAGGGGGGGGGGGGCACTCACATAATATTAAAGGTACAGCCTATAGGTATGTGCCACAGCCAGGATCCACTGCCCCAAGACCCCAATTTTATGCTCACTTCTGTTCAAAGGATCTCCATTTTTAATGAGAGCAGTCAAGTGTATTTCAAGCTTACAATTGAATAACTGACCCAAGTCCACCTTTTTTCAAAAATCGACATGAATATTAAATATTTTATCGATGTAGAACCAATTTTTAATATAAAAATTGGGGGTCACCGAACTTGTTTTTTGCATGCGAGTCAGGTTTTTTTTGGGAGATAATTAGTACAAATTAGTGGCAAGCAAGGGGGAAATCATCCTTTGTCAGAACCAGATCTCATTATTCTCAATACCTTACTTTAGAAAATCCTATATACAGGGACCCAATGACACCCAATTGCTGCCCAAGCAGCAGCTTGCTATGTCATGGGATTGGAAAATTGGAGGTACTGGTTTAATCCTAGTGAAAACACTAATTTTCAAAACTCTTACCCTTTCAAAAAGATGGGCTACAAATGGGAAAAGTTGAAAATCAGTTGGGTTTAAGCTTACTTTGTGTAATTTATCTGCTAAAGTAAACCCGTTTAAATATCACTTTTAGAAGAGCATTGCTATTAGTATTGGTAAAAGTCTGATTAGTGCCGTAAGTGAAAATTTTAATGATACAATATATTGACTTGATCGATTAAATGTTAATTTTGCATGTTTTGAACTGCTTATAGTTAAATCCCAATTAATTTTGGAAGCTGCAGTTCATATTATAAGTGTAAGCTGATTCGATATTAAACATTATTTAGTGTATACCTATATTTGGTACCAAAATGTTTTCATTTTTTCGAAGTTTTATAATTTACTTATTTTACTTAATTTACTTTATTTTACCGGTAATTTACCGAAATTTACCGGTAATTTACCGCAGTTTTTAATTTACCGGTAAATTAACAACATTGGATTGATCATCCCCACCCACCTGTTCTCCAATGAGACTGGACAGGTTTGGTGCCACACTCTCCATCCTCTCCCTCAGATACTTCTGTAGGGTCAAGCGGTATTCGGATAACGCTACCACACGTGTTGTGAAGCGCTCAATATTGATCAGATCGATGTCGGAGATATCCATACCTATAGAGAGATGATAATATGGAAATTACATGTTTTAATTTAAATACAGAGATGTCAATTAGGAAATTAGTCTCGATTTTAGGATAACAATTTCGAGCGGAGGGAGGAAAAACTTCCCCTTGGAGAAGATTATAATTATATTTTAGGTACTAAAATCTCACTTTTCATACACATTTTGACCCTTTTAACCATTTTATGTAACTTTTCTACCACTTTATTAATTAATAAAAAAAACCTTGAATTTTTGAAATTCTGATTTTTTAAAAAATAGAAAAAAAAAATTGTCCAAAATGACAAAAAATTAGGAATTCCTAATAAATTAGGAAAATTGGCATCCCTGTAAATAAAAAAATATATTAACACAGGAGAGACAGTTGTAGGTCACATTCGGACAGACTTTTGGCTGATTTCTTTGAATTTTGAAAATCTGAATGTGTTTAAAAAGCTAAGTCTGGATTTATGCAAGCTCTGTGTCATTCAAAAAGAACGTAATTGCAATCGGGACACCTACCGAGCTCATAGGACTTGAAGCATGTCCAAGTCCAGACAAGTTCCAGCCAACTTTTGATGGACATATACCCAATATTTCCAAGTTCAGGTCTACGATTATATACTTTTGAGCATGTAGTGGGCAGTGGTGTCACTCAACAGGTCTAGGCCCACTTGTATTGGGGCATTATGTTTCACTATTCCTATTTGTTTCAAAGTGTTACTTGCCCACAAAAAAATGCCAAAGTTGCAAAAACTTACCCTAAATGAGCGACTATCAAGTGGTGGCCATTGCCACTATGACCAAAATAAGTACAATTCCTCTTCTGAAATTCCTTGGGATTAACAAAACATAAATGCCAAAAAAGTACTTACCCATAGACATCCTGGAGGCATCTAGAATAGCCTTTGCCTTGGCAGCATCCATTGTGATCTCCTCCAAGCCATCTAGATGCTCATCTGTCAGGTTCTTGCGATTCTTGATAAAGTTCACCACTTTGGCATACATATAGTTGTCACCAACAACCTTGACCAACTCTGGGAAGTGATACGAGTACCATTCTCTGTAGAAGTAACAGCAAAATTCAGGCACTTAGTTTCAGCATTGAAAAAATGCAAGGCTTGGTACCATATTCCCAACACATGCTTAAGGTAGCTTGAACGGCTATTTACACATGTCAGAAAATTAGCTATAAAGTGATTAGTTTTGGGGAATGTGAACTAAAACCTAATTCCATTTA
>JXSR01S042085.1:0-19531 GCA_000969725.1 Ophiothrix spiculata | reverse complement strand
CCTTACTTTTTCTGTCTTTGCACAGGGGGGTGGGGCAACAGTCTCATGTTCTTTTGCATGCAGCTGCAGGAGTGCAACAGTGATCTCTGGCGTAGTGTCCTCTGGTGTGATGTAGTCACATGTAGAGATTGGGCAGTTGATGACAGGCATGTTGACACTCGACGACAACATGCCTGTCACTCGACGACAGGTAAACATACATGTCAAAGTCGCTATTCTGAACCAATTATAGACGTTGAGCATAAATGACTACCACTTAAGTCTTTGTCTTTGTCTTGTCTTGTCTTTAATATGACGTGGACCAAGAGCTAACAATGCTCAACGTCTGAAAGATATAAGCAGAACAACTATAAACTACAAACTAATATCACTAAGTTCTAACACTACTCCACTACATTGAACAAGTAAAGCTTAAAAGACTGAGCAAAATGGTTTTTGTTTGAAGGAAATCGGACATACGGTTGCCAAGATAGGCTTGATTTTAATTTCTTTGTTTTCTATCATTTTTGCCGATATATTGATAAAGTTAATGAGCAACATTGGCTATATGTGCTCATTAATATTCATATTTGCCAATATTTTACCATAAACCTTCATACTATTTTTATTTTACATAATTTTAACTTGAAACTTTGCCAATGTGTTTCTATGGCCTAAAACATTAACATATGATTTACGCGCCCATCTAATTTGCATATTTGCATAATTAATGAGCATTATACAAAAAGCTAATTAATTATGCAAATATGCAAATTAGAAGGGCGGGTAAATCATACATTAAAGTTTTAGGTCATAGAAACACATTGGCAAAGTTTCAAGTTAAAATTATTAAAGGTAAAAGTAGTATGAAGGTTTATTCATAAAATATTGGCAAAAAGTAATATTAATGAGCACATTTTGCCAGTTTTCCTCATTAACTTCATCAATATATTGGCAAAAACAATAGAATACAAAGAAACTTTAATACAAAGAAACTTTAAACAGCAATATCTCAAAAACCATTTGTCCGATTTGGCTCAAATTTTGGAATTAAGATTTTTTTGCTTAGCTCCTTCATTTTGCCTTTAATACCACCTTAAAATTCAACTAATTACCAGTTGATCACCTGTCAATCAATGAAATTGCTGCGTGGAGGATGATCAGGATCAGGAGGATCAGGATCAGCAAATTTGGCTTTTTAGTGAAATATGGAGAAAGTACATTAGGTATAAGTAAAATGATGGTAGATGTTTGCAACTCATAGGACATGCTATTTGCATAAAAAAGTCTGTATTTTGTTTTTTTAGTACTCAATACCATCATTAATTAGAAGATGGCTGCGCGCCACATGTCAAATTCCAAGAAAATGCATCTCCGTGCATTTAAAATGTCATAACTTGAAAAGTATTCACCCTACCCTAGGAAAAGTATACATTTCTAGAAAGCTTTTTCTTCAAGGAATCCAAAAATGGTATTGTAGTAATGGTAGGGGTAAGTATGAAAGCACTGTGGTTGAAAAAATATCAAAAATTTAACAAAAATGTGAATTTAAAAAACCCTAAAAGTTGCCCAAAATATGTTAAACTTTGTAAAGGAACTTAATGTCATATACATGTATGAATAGAAAGTTTCTGAAGAATTCAAATATGCAACTAAAAGTTAAGTGGGAAGCACCAAATTTCAGAAATACATTCTTCAAAATTTTTACTTTTTTGAAAACAATTTTGGTACTTTCGCCACTTAGTCCAAACCCATTTAGTCCAATACCACTTGGTCCATTGTCATTTGGTCCAAACTCACTAGGTCCAATGACCTATTAGTCCAATGACCGGGTGACCCAAAACCCATTTAGTCCATCACCACTTGGTCCAATAAAATTTAGATTATCATTTAGTCCAACATCATTTAATCCAATGACCACTTGGTCCAATAATATTTTGAATACCATTTAGTTCATTGTCATTTAGTCAAATGACCACTTGGTCAAATAAAATTTTGAATACCATTTAGTCTATACTCATTTAGTCCAATGACCACCTGGTCCAATAAATTTGTGATACACGTTCAGTCCATTGTGATTTAGTCCAATGACCACTTGGTCCAATAAAATTTTGAATACGGTTTAGTCAATGTCATTCAAACCACTTACCACTTAGTGCAATAATAATTTGATAACCATTCAGTCCAATCTCATTTAGTCCAATTGTCAGTTGGTCAAATAATATTTTGATTACCATTTATAGAACTAGTGCAGTTCCCTTAATCTTTCCTCCTGGTATGGACATTATATTAGCAAGCCCAGGCAGCGTGCCTGGGCGAGTCTCCTGATCTCCCCTTGCAAGGACTTAGCAGCAGCGTTCGAAATTCTGGTTGTCCGGTTGTCCGGGACAACCAAATCTACCGCCGGACAACCTAAATCAATGCTGTGGTTGTCCGGCGGACAACCATAATTTTTCAAAGTCCAATAAACATACTTCCTAGCATTTTTATTTCAAAACTAGAACCTTCGATAATAAATTTGTGAGCATTTTTCTTCAATTCCCTGATCGCCGTAAAAAATATGACTTTTTATCAATTTGCTGTTGAAAATATCTAGAAGTAGGTGTCTCGTTGTTGTCTGTGCGTTTGGGAGACCTTTTTTTTTTTTTTTTGCTTGTCAGTTTTGAAAAGCTACGTCAAAAATTTTTGGGGTACCTTTTTGAGTCAGGCGCCGCCCGTGCCTGCGGACAACCAAATTTCTGACGGACAACCAAATATTGCAACCTGGTTGTCCGTCGGACAACCATGTTTTTTTCCTTAATTCGAACGCTGCTTAGCAGTGAGCCCAGGTATCATCTCACTCAGTTTAAGCTCATATAATCATATGGCTCAGATTGTAAACATGAGGTCAAGAATTTGTAATGTTCGTTTCCAATTGTTTCTGCTCAATTCATTTTCTGAAATTGTTCATCTATTCTAAAGTTGTCTTCCACATATAGTTTACCTATGTTGTAACTATAAGCTTACACCAAAAGTAATAGTATACATAAACTTTACATTATTTGAATTTTAATATCTGTTTAGTGAAAATTAACACAAAATATTTTGAAAAATGAAATTAATTGAACCCAGGTAATAACATCATGTTTACAGGCACTGGAATAACAATGAAGGCCAGATCAAATTAAATACCTATTAAAATACCCAAATTGTGATATGTCATCTGCACACATGATGATGGTACAAAATATACCATGAAAAGGCATGACGGAAATACTGATAGTATGCAGAAACGGCATGAATGCACAATTTTGATAAGGCACATTGCAAGCTAACATGGGTAGGGTTACAAATATTTTGTAAACATGTTTACAGGCAATGGAATAACAATGCGGGCCAGATCAAATCAATGCCAATTAAAAACAACCAAATTATGATATAAGTCATCTGCACACATAATGATGGTGCAAAATAAAAAGGCATTTTGGTTGGACCAAATGGTAATTGGACTAAATGATATTGGACCAAATGGTAATCAAATTATTGTTGGACCAAATGGTAATTGGCCTAAAATGATATTGGACCAAATGGAAATAAAAATATTATTGGACCAAGTGATAATTGGACTAAATGATAATTGAAATTTTATTGGACCAAATGGGAATGGACTAAATGAGTTTTGGACCACCATACTATTGGACTAACAACTAATTGGACTAAATGGGTTTGGACTTTATGGGTTTGGACTAAGTGGTATTGGACTAAATGGGTTTGGACCAAGTGGCGACACCCCTTTTTCTGGTACATAACTCCCCTGTGTTACACCCCTTGCCATTTAAAGTTGCATTTCTGAATTCTGCAAGAAAAATGCTTTAAGAAAATGTATACTTTTATGTACCTAAGGTGTAAGGTGTAGCCGTTATAAACAAATGAATTATAAAACATGCGGTTTTTAGTTTGACTATTTTTACAAAAAGGTGTGACGCGAAAACGGCCCACCTTAAAACGCATGGCCATATATTGTAACTATAACTACAGGCATTACATTGAACATATTTGTAATCATATTGCCTTTAAAAATTCACAGATCTAGAGTTCCAGTGAAATGTATGTCAGGCACAAAACCCTTGTCCATTTTACGTCATTCCGTTACTGACCCTTTAAATACTGATATCTAGTGAACGATAATTTTTTTCAAAAAGTCAAGTTTATAATTCTAAACCACTTATTATAGTTATCTATAACAATAATGTTGAAAATAATCTTTAAATTATCAAGTTATAGTTGCTTGAATGACAAGAAATGTGTCTGAATGTCATTCCGTTACCGTGGAAATGCCCAGAAGCAAGCTCTGTGATCAAATCTGTCGCATAATTGCACATACCCAACATCCCAAAAAATGATCATATTTATCAGATACGAACTGCAACACTCCACAAACATGACAAACACATAGGATATTTATAATAAATTTACCTATGCTATTATAAACACTTCCTGAAGTTGTTATATTTAGTCACACAAAAAATTATGTTTGACTTTGAAGGTATGTTTACAAATGGTAACCATGTAAACAAACAAAACATACTGTTTGATTTCTCTGAACTGAACAGTGCGATTTTCATAAATTTAATTACGAAAGGTTTCTTTTATGAATATGGAATAACACATAAATTTCTGTTTTCCCAAGCACCATTTGTATTTTTCAATTTATGGACAAATGGCCGTTATGTGATGGGCTGTACTACACAGCTTGTCTCAAGCCAATTCGTTTTTTGAGCAAGTTTAAATTAATTTAATAATTTTACTATTTATTTTAATGATTTAAGTTTGCCTGCGTACTACTGCATCGTTTAAACTCGCCGACGCTTCACAAGCACTGGAATTAGACCAATCACACACTGTAATTAAATATGTGTGCCCTATTAAAGTATCACAGTCACACAAACCACTGAAGCAACAACTTGAACGAGTGTCGTTCTCCAAAAACCTGCACCGTGAACAGAGAATTATTTTATTAAAAATACTGTAAATGGCCGCATGTCATAAGGTGGTCCAATTTCGTTAACATGGTTAAAATGGGCAAAAAGTTATGTCTTTATTTTGTGTGTATTGACCATCTCTGATAATTAACACCATTTTAAACCTTGAAACATATTTAATTTAAAAATATGATACAGTTTAATTATTCAATTTATTGCACCGCTGTCGATGGGAATCTCAATTTTCAACATGTTTTTCTCAAAACAGACCAAAATTGAACAAAGTGGTGTAAAATTTTAATTTTACACTGGTTTGCTCTCAAATTTGGAGATAAAGGCCTATAATGATATTGTATCAACAGTTTCAAATTATAAATTGAAAGGTTTAAAATGTTTGTTTTTTAAACAACAGGTCTTATGATGCAAAACAATTATGCTATGTAATTGAAATAAAAGTGTGTTTATGTAGATCCCCACCCAATTTGACATTTGGTCAAAAAATAGAAAACTTTGCTCGAGACACTAAAGCTAAAATACTTCGTTTTTTACTTGAGGATGAGAATGTGATCTGAACCTACACCTTTAAACTTAACTCTCCTAGCACAGAAATTCACAATAAATGTGTCAGATTAGCAAATCTTTGGTGTCATGTCAGAAATAATGGAAAAATGATCTTACTATGTCGTCATATGACTACAACAAGCATTGGTTTTGTTAAGAGATTTTAAGGTCAAAATCTCCTTTAAAAAATGTTCCCTCAAAAGGGCAACACAACAATTTTTCTATTTCTTGTAGTTGGGATCAAACAAGAATTGAGCCAAATAGGGTTTGAGCCAATCCCTGTTATTCTTTTGGCCCATATCTAAAAACTTTCTCGCTTGTTTATTTCAGAGGAAGTAGAAGAGAAGAAGAGCAAGAAAGAGCCTCAGCAGAGTAAGAAGAAATCTCAGGTCAAGGGTTTCAAACGAGGCGGACATGGGCCCAAGTCGTTCCAACATCCACTGGTGGCTTGTACCTTGAAGGAACATAGCAGTAACATTTTGGATCTGGACTTCAGTATCAATGGCAAATATCTTGCCTCATGTGCAGAAGGTATGCTTGAGAAAAATATGTGATATTGAACCATGGATTGGGTAACACTTGTATGCAATTGTCTGAAATGTATTTGTGTGTTGTAACATTAAAACGAGATAATATAGCAGTAAAAAACTCAAAAATTAGCTTTTAGCAATTTGCAAAAGGCAACATAAGGGCCTTGACAACCCTTAGTTTTCAGAAATGGTTTTTACTCAGCAACGCAGCAACGGATAATTAAATCCAAATAATGTCCAAAAATGTCAAAAATCCCACCGCTGCCACCATTTTTGGAAAAATATGACACTTTTTGACCCATTTTTGACAAAATTTAAAAAACTAAGAAACAAAATTGAAAATTTGAGAAAAGCATTCCTAGATATTGCTTTCCAGCTAAAATGTCACCATCATGTTCAGTATGCAAATCCGCTTCTAGAAATATATACTTTTATTTGGATTTAATTATCTGTTACTGAGTTACAGTGCAACAACAATTTCTGAAAACGAAGGGTTGACAGGGCCTTTAATTAATGGGTCAACTCCAAAAGATGACTTGTGAACTTAACCTATTGAATATGTTTAGCTCCAAATTCAAGCAGTCAAGTTAGCTCAAACGGTAAGGCGCACGTTTGCATTGCGTAAGGTCCCGAGTTCGAACCCCGCTGGTGCCAAAAGTTGAGTGTGCTTAAATTGAAATTCCCTTGGACAAGGAACTAACTGCTAGTTGTCTCGTGCAAACCTGAGCTGATCCGGGCAGCGATGGTGCATTTGTTGGCTGATCAAGGTTTAGCGCCCCTAGAGGTTGCAGCAGAACCTGAAATGATGTTTGGTATGGAATAGAGCTTACTTGGGCCACAGTGGTCAGCGAACACATGTAAAGTGTGCAGAGGCTGAGTGGAATTACAAATCTGGGAGGCATAGCGCACTATAAATCCCCAGTATTTATTTCTTTATTATTAATATTAAAATCTAATCATAAACCCTCAAATCCCCCTAAAGATAATTTTGATTGAGGTAAAAGAATTATTTTTAGATGAAAAGCTACCAAAAACTATCTAAAAATCATTTTCACCTTTTTGAAATGTGATATTAGTTTTGTGTTGACCAAAACAAATATTTTGAAATTAAATCGCCACCTTATTTTGAACTCCCCTGGTAATGAGCCTGGATCAGGCTTAGGCATTCCAATAAATACAGTTACAAAGTAGGTTGTTTGTGGGTTTTTTTATCAAAGGCAGGACAGATATTTCAATGCCATACATAAAATTAAATTGATTTTAAAGTTTGTCAGTTTTTATACACTCTCCTTTATGATTTTTTCAAAACTTTTTGATTGCAGATAGGACAGTGCGTCTGTGGAGTGTAAAAGATTTCAAGGACAAAGAGCACAAGTAAGTTGAACTAATTGAGATATTAGTATAATAATATATATGTGCCCCGTCATATCGAAAGGTACCTTAAGGTCGGCATAGTAAATTACAAGATACGGGCCATTAAAGCTGAGCATAGTCAAAAATCACGTCCAAGGTTGAATTTCTTGAAACGCTACCTTTAAAATGTATTCTATCATATTAATCAGGTTCAAACATCCAAAACATAAGACAAATGTTTTAAAAACCGAGATAAAAATCCTTTCTCCATTTAAGTTTTACCAGTACAGAAACTTTAAACTTGATTCTCTCAGAACTATAGTTTTCTGAATCAGCCCGATGCCTTTTACCAATTTGGATATAGCTTTGCAAGCGAACATCCAATAACCAAAAGCAAGGTATAATTTTAAAACTTAAAATGTAATCTTTCGGATGAGACCAAAAAATCTATTTTCATTTTGGGACCCTTAAGGTACCTTTTGATATGACGGGTCACATCTATCTATAAATTAAAGAATATGTGATGACTCACCCCGAAAAGGGGGACTTTGCTACAGAATAATTTTCGAGAAACTTGTAAAAATAGGCAACAAAAAATAAGGAAAATAATAAGAATTTTCAGCAGATGTTCTCTTGTAAAATTTGATTGCCAATTTCAACAAATAAGGTGTCACTTTAAAGCTTAGAAAATGCTATAACAGATGAAATGATAAAATCAAAATTGATATCATCTGCAAAGTCCCCCCCTTTCCGGGTGTGCCGTCACATGTATATACTTAATACAATTATTGAACTGCCATCAAGGAAGTAGACAACTACAAATCCCTTGGGTCATATGTACTTGGTAGCAAAAAAGACTTCTTGACAAGAAAGGAACAAGCATGGATCGCCTGTAACAAGCTTGATGTCATATGGAAGTCTGATTTTACCAGGGCAACCAAGATTGAATTCGTCAGGGCCTGTGTTGAAAGCATTTTATTTTATGGCGCAGAAACATGGACTTTGAAGAAAGAGCTTCAAGACCGCCTAGATGGCACCTACACCAGACTACTAATGTGTGTCCAAAATCTGTCCTGGAAACAACATCCAACAAAGCATCAGATTTATGGTGATATACCTCCCATCTCTACAATCATGGCACACAGTAATACCCAGTTTGCTGGTCACTGCTTTCGAGCCAAGGACCAATTTATCAGTGGTGTAAATAGGTAATAAATTACCGGCCTAAAAGTGGTAAATTAAGTAAAATAGGTAATAATTTACCGGTAATTAACCACAGTTTTTAATTCACTGGTAAATTAACTATATTGCAAATTATACCGGACCTTGAAGTATATAAAGTCCTAGATGCTGTAAGATTCCAATACAAAAGTCAATCATATGTGGCTGTTCGTCATAACCAGCCATGTTGTTTTTTAAGTATTAGCGTAAACCATGCTGTAAGGATAAAATCACACCTCATTGAATTTTACTTTGCATTTGTGTCATATCTTATTTTTTCTCACATAAATTCCAGATGTGTGCGAGGCAACGTGGAGTACGACCACGCAACGCAAGTGAAGTTCAGCCCAGACTGCAAGGCTTTCATCACAAGCCTTGCAGTGGGCAATGCTGTCCGCGTCTTCAAGGTCGGCAAAAAGGAGGATGGGTCAGGTGCAGCGCAAATTAGCGCTGCACTTGATTTCCCTAAAGTAAGTTTTCTTAGGTCTAAATTTTTTAAGCTGATGTGTATTATTGATCACATGCACATAGATATTGAGGAAACAGACTAGGCAGTGTTGTTTTTGCAGTGATTGCTGTTTAAAATTTCCAGGCGAACATAGAATGGCTCTCTTGAAGTAGTTTAGGTGAGAAAAAGAAAAGCAATGGAGAGGCTCAAAGTAATAAAGACAGGAAACTGCACATTCTAAGAGGAACTCCAAATTGCTCACAATGAACAAGTGATGGGAGCAATTATGAAGAGCAAAACTCTTTAGCGCCTTCAATTAAAGACAATCCTGTTTTTGGCATAGCCAGAGTGTATTTGTTAAATCTCAGATTATAGTAGTACATGTGTAGATGACACATTTCAGGTCCATGCCTAAAATCGAACTTTTCTGAAGCTTAAGAGTCAGCCTCCAAGATAAAGTTTAATGTAGTGTACAATATTACAGGATTCTGTTATCGGTCACACATCACTGTGTTTTTGTTGCTGATTAATCTTCATGTGTTGGTTAGGACTGAAATGGATGTTTGGATCATTGGCTGCTGAGATTATGGGTTGATGCTAGGAAAGATGTTTTTTCCTTTTTTTTTTTGCTCTTCTATTCTTTCTGAACCAAAATGCTTTGCAAGTTATGTTGTGTTAGTTTAATGTACATGTACCTGGATATTGTTTTGGGGTAAGGAAGCACTAAATGCCCTTCTTATTTTGACTGAGTTGAAACTTGGTTTGATTATTGTAAGGAAGCCAGATTTTAGGCAAGCTTGAGCAACATGTGTGAATGGAGTAAATGATTTTCTTATTTTGTTTTTTCAGAAAACAGACCAAGACATCATCAATATCGGTCTTGGTTCCAATGCCCATGGTAGTTTTATAATGACTGCCTATAGGGACACCACTATACATATATGGGACACCAAAGGTTAGTACAGAATACCACTAGACATAATAAATCAAGTTTCACAAATAAATATCAATTAAGTTTGTACAGAGATTTTTCTGATGCTACCATTGAGTCGCTTTCCGGGGCAGTGATTGGGTCCCTGCATATAACCCCCTGTCTTAGATGTTTTTGAATTTAACAATTTTTGTATTAATTTCAAGATTGAGATTTTGTGAGATCTTGTTCTGTTAGGATTAAAAATATATTGTTGTCACAGGTATTCGTTAATTGAGGTTGTCATTTACCCAGGTTTACACCATGACTTAAAGCAATACTATAAGATTTTGAGCAGAAATGGTTTTTAGTAAAAACAGCCTAAAATGAAGGAATATGACTATCTAAAGGCACTTTAATTTCAATTTTTGTCAAAAACTTGTTTTGCCACAGAAAAAGTGATAAAAAGCGTATATATATATAGTGTGTGATTTCCTATACTAAATCATATGGAATTTAATTCGGGATCCCAAATTTAATTCAACAAATGGCCATGACAGAAAAACTAAGCATACTTACACCAAATCATTTGGAGGGTATTAATATATATTAAAAACAAACCCAACAAGCTACAAAAATCAAAAGTCATGGGTGAGGGGCGCGCTTCCTTTTAAGACTTTATAGTATTGCTTTTAACTCATAACCTGTATTTTTTTCACATGATACGAGTCTGTGTTGATGTTACAATTTCTCTCAGAAATAACATTTTATGTTAGGAAAAATGTTTATCTTATATGATATGTTCTCCCATCATGTGTAATTATTATTTCATTTTGCTAATTGAAGATGTTGAACATGGTGTTGTTGTAGTTCTTCAATCATACCTTCACGTTTGAGAAGCTTAATTGAGTATGAGCTCCTACAGCTCTCCTGAAAAACATTCTAGGAATGTGTTACATTGAGCTCCCTACTGCAATTACAGAAACCCTGTTTCAAGTAGGAATATTTGAAATTGAGCTCCTTACAGCACTCCTATCTAAACTTCAATGCTGTAATTGTTCTTGTCATTAGGTGAAATGTTAGCCACTCTGGATACCCATCATATGAATAATAATTACGCAGCAGTGTCACCGTGTGGGCGCTTTGTAGCTTCATGTGGTAAGTACATTGTATCCATCAAAACTCTAGATCTAAATACTTAAAGGTGCAATTCATGATTTTTAGTTGGTTAAAACACCACGTCGCTTCTATCTAGATAAAAAGATAAGGATACAAAATAAATACATGCTTAAATTTTCACTTGATTTCAATTATTTGTTCTATGTTATTAGGAGCCTTAATTATAACAGCATTTTAAAAATCTCAAAAGGCTGCTGTGTAGTATACTATTTGGGACCTGACAATAATTAGAAAATTCTCATTTTTCTCAAGAATGCCACCAAATTTGTATTTTACATCAATCAATAATTCCTATTACAGGGATTCAAGTTTTCAGGAAATTTTCTGAATTCAGGAAATGTTACTGAAAATATATTGTTTTCAGGAAATTTTGTCCTGTGTAAAGAATAGGAAAAGCGTTCTTTTGTAGGAGATTTGTAAACATTTCAGGAAATGTTGACTTCATGAACTTGCATCCCTGCATTAGCTAAAAATGTGAATTAGGTAACCTTGAGGATGAAATGTGGATCATCAAGTACCCCTTTTAAGAATATAAATATACAATTTACTATTTTGCCTGTGCCTGTCATATATGTGGTGTCATAATGGAATGCCTTACATTATTTTCGGTAATAGATGCCAGTGTAGCAATGGATACCATTACAAAAAAATAACACATGGCAGTTCATCATGACACTTTATAAGTGAATGTCTCTCGGGTGAGCAGGAAGAGCAAGAACCTTTGCTACTTTTTTCCCCATATTTTTTTTTGGGGGGGGGGCACGTGAAATGTAATTTAATGAATTACATTTGAGCTTGAAGCCATGGTTAGGAGTGGCCACTGCCTGGTTTAGTCAACACCATTTGTTGTATAAAGAATTGTAAGATTGACAGTGTTGATGATGGGCTTAAACTGTCTAACCAAGGCTATTGCTTTGCCTGCCACACGATATTAGCTTGGACATATTCTCTAAAATCGAGAAAAATATTACTTACAATGCTTGAATATTTGTTAAATTGATTTTAGTATTATTTAAATCGATGGTAACATGGACGTCAAGCCTTAAACATTAAAGTAATTGAACTATTATTTTCCATTCTACTCTCATTTCACAGGTTTCACTCCTGATGTTAAAGTGTGGGAAGTTGTCTTTGGTAAAGGAGGAGACTTCTCCGAAGTGAGGAGGGCCATGGAGCTCAAAGGCCACAAAGCTAGTGTCTACTATTTCTCTTTTAATATAGATTCAACAAGGTAAGATTCTGATGCTGCAGTGAAATATTTCCTGAAAGATCTCAATATCGGAAGAGTACAATTCATAATGAACTAATGATTTTTTGACCAAAAAAAATCCTCATGTGTCTGAATGCTCAACAACCTGTTCCCAATCACTTGTGATGCTAGTCATTTTACACAAGAAATTCATTGCAAGATCAAAAAATGCCCATTGGGACTTAGGTATAATTGAGTGAATTGGAGACAAGCATTGTAGAGCTTTGAACAGTCTGGGAAAAATGCTGAATCCAGCAGACTACTGGATTGAGCCGGGCTAGCCAGAAGGGCGTAAGTTCAGTGATGGTAGATGGATCTTCATTAGCTGCATATTTGCTCTTAGATCCTAAATCCAGGGTTCGACTTTACCGTCGGTCCCGACCGACAGAATTTCGGAAGGACCAATCAGTTCAGCAATGAGATGGTCCTTCGATCAAATCGTTTTTCTAGGCTGTCACTGATTTTGTAATTAAAAGTTCTTCTGAAGGACCTGTAAATTTAGTGAAGGACCTGTGGATTTTGAGACTTACTGGTCCTGTGGATTTAAAAGTGTAAAGTTGTTGAAGAAAATTGCTAATTTTGGCAAAAAGCCTACTAAAAATTATGTTTATTGGCCCTTGTGAATTTTTTATTTTCTATTATGAGTTTAGATATTGTATCTAGGAAGATAATGATTAATCCTTTGAACCCTGGCCATTCCACGTGCATCTGTACCGCTGACCCGGGCAAACCCTAAAGTTAAAATACACAATATAACGCCTAAACTTACTTTTATTTTGATTTTTCTTGCTTTACCTTTTCATTTTACACTAGTCTGAATTCTTCCAATAACCAACATTAACAAAAAAATACTATTTATGTCGACCAACATATTCAACATTTACGTTATAGTCTATGGGCGAAGCCATATTTGTTGAAAATTTGGTCAAATTTACGAAAATATGAGAAATGATTCAGCTCTGTCGAGTAAATAAAAGCAGAATGGCCGATCAACCATGTGTTCAAAGTTTTATTGGTGTCTTCTGATATAAATAAGACCATTGGAAATTTTAACTACCCATGCCTGTTGACACACACATCAAGTTACTGACACATGACCTTGAAGCCAGTAAACCGGCTCGTCGGGTATACGGTACATGTACACGTTAGCCAGTATACCGGCTCGTCGGGTTCAAAGGGTTAAGACTTACTTAGTGTGCCTGCAAAGCAATGATGTGTTTGGGTCATTTTTACTAAAAATGTGTAACTATTTATTGACCTGGTGAATTTTTTAGATATTATTTCTAAGAAGAAAAAAATGAAGACAAACATTGCGTGCATGAAAATCAGCTTGTGTTCGGGGTAAAGAGATATCAATGCGGCCTCATGCGGCTGAATGAAGCCACATCTGCACAGGGCGATCCAATAGGATTAGCTGTTATCTACGTAACTTTTGAAACACCCATTTGATACCTGTGTTGAGAGGAGTATTAGGGTTATTCACATGTCCAATTTATGTACTGATCTCCTTTAAGCTATCACCCTACAGTTTAGTTATTTCATACTGGTGTACCAATAATGGTTTAAAACAATAACATTACTTGAATTTGTTGAAAGTTTGATTAATTTCTAGGACTTCTTGTTATTGTTTTCAGAACAGCAACTGTGTCAAAGGATGGCACATGGAAGCTGTGGGATACAGAAGGTGAGTGATATCATGTGTAGTGGTTATGTATGATGGTCAAAAGACCAACCAAAGACTTGTTATGTTTTACAATTGCATGTTCTCTCACCCAAGACCCCATAAATTTGTATGCCAAATTTCGCTCTCCAAATATCAAAAATCACATTCTCACCAAATGACCCCTAATTTTTTGACCAATGAGCTCTGATATGTTTGTATTTTTCTCTCACCGAATGCCAAAAATCATGCTCTCACCTAATGACCCCTCATTTTTTGAACCTCCACTCTCACTGAATGCCCCAGCTTGTGGGCGCGCGACCCTT
This sequence comes from Ophiothrix spiculata, assembly GCA_000969725.1. Taxonomy (NCBI): domain Eukaryota; kingdom Metazoa; phylum Echinodermata; class Ophiuroidea; order Amphilepidida; family Ophiotrichidae; genus Ophiothrix; species Ophiothrix spiculata. Next base: position 5,154 of record JXSR01S042085.1, on the reverse strand, counting down.
ACACCCATATCTATTTCATATTTGATGTCCCCCCGGGCCTCTATACTTTGATCAACACTAAATAGGCGGGAATTATGAGGCTTTTCTTTATCCACAAGTAAACATAATCCCACTTACATGCGCGCAGTATATACTGATGCACAATTCACACATGCGCGCTGCATCTCCTGCAACTATGCACACAATTCTGTATCAATTCATAATGTGAAGTACAGTGGAGGTTTTTGGATAATACTTTGAAAATGGTAGTTATAAGTGGGGGTTTACTTAACTTTTCTGTGCATAATCAACCGACAGTCCAAGCTATAGTCGTGGACATCTGGGAGTTTGTAAAATCAGCTTGCATATACATGGTGCATATTCCTTCGTACCACATTATGTGAAATTAACAAAATAATGCAATTTGCGCTGTTTGTTTTGTACCACCATTCTGGAATTCCCTCTCCTCCAGTTTGCTTTCACTGGGTGAAGGTATGTGATGTAATTCTCCTCCCAACTATAGAAGCAGCACAAAATCTTGATTCATCCCATCACAAAATTGATCATTTTGATGAACCAAATTTTAAGACAGAGTTACATAATTATTTTGCATAGGGAACTCAATAGAGTTTGTGCTGTCTCTTCACTAATCTGAATATTTACTTAACCTACTTTATCTTTCTTTTTTCCAGTTGAATATAGCAAAAATCAAGACCCTTATTTATTATATACTGGTAACTACACACACCTTGGGCCTAGCCTTATAGCCTTATCAGCCGATGCCAATTCTCTAGCCATTGCTCATAGTAATAGATTATGGGTGTTCAACACTAACTCAGGGGAAGAAGAAGAAAGCTTTGAAGACGTACATTCACGTAAGTTGAGAAAGTTAATGGTTTGGATGATAAGCACCTTGAGCAAAGTCTTAGAGCCTTATCAGCCGATGCCAATTCACTAGCCATAGCTCATAGTAATAGGTTATGGGTGTTTAACAGAAACTCGTGGAAGATGAAAGCTTTGAAGATGTACACATAAATTGAGATATTGATTTTATGCACCAGTAATAATGCATGCGTTGGACAAGCGTTTTTTGGTCTTAATCATCTCGGGCCAAATCTCATAGCTTTAGGGACATAATCAATATAGAGATGAGTGATCGCTCGGGCCGCCCGAGCCATGAAGCCAAGTTGTTGATCGTCCTACCTTTGTATAGCGCTCATCGCTGGCAAAAAATCAAGTAATATAATGGTGAATAATTTCAATACGTATATGGCAAGCCAAACAGGTAAAATATCCGATCAACTAGGTTTATCGCCGATAAACCCAGTTTTTCGATCGAAATACTGGGTTTATCAACTGATAAACTGGGTTTATCGAGAAAAACTAACAAGTGATAAACCCAGTTTATCGATAAACTGGGTTTATCACTTGAAAAACTGGGTTTTTCAAAAGTGATAAACCCAGTTTTTCAATAAACTAAGTTTATCAGTTGATAAACCCAGTTTTTCTAGATAAACCAAGTTTTTCGATAAACCCAGTTTTTCAAGTGATAAACCCAGTTTATCGAAAAAACTGGGTTTTTCAAGTGATAAACCCAGTTTATCGAAAAAACTGGGTTTTTCAAGCTTATAAACTGGGTTTATTAATCGATAAACTGTGTTTTTCGATAAACCCAGTGTATCGATGAACCCAGTTTTTTGATCGAAAAACTGGGTTTATCGGCAATAAACCTAGTTGATCGGATATTTTACCTGTTTGGCATGCAATCAAGTCGATAAACTGGGTTTATCGACTAAGGCGTACATTACTAAAATAGCATAAGATATAATATCATGATTTTCGAGCACGGGAGTTTTTAACTAGGGAAAGAACTGAAAATGGTTTGGAGTTACATGATTTGTAGGCAGTTTTAACACTTCCTCGATACTGGGTCCACAATCAGTGATTGACAGACAGTCATGTCCATTTGTCCTATATTCCCGCCTATATTATCCGTCAACGTGACACGCTGTGGAATTTGCGATGATACACGCACTTCCCACACTGCTTACTGTGTACAATTAATATTATCGACACTGCTTTGCACCAAAGATGTATTGAAACTCTACACTGACCTCCCACTAAGAGTTTGACCGTCTATAATACTATTCACACCAAAGATCACACACAATAGCTGACCAACATAGCAATCACGCTTCACAGTTTCACATGACTGTTTATCCTGTTTTTGTTTTCAATCAAAACGTAGTCGGAAGGGCTTGAAATATCGTTACATTCAACGGGGCACAGTTACAGGGATTTTAAGTAACAAAAATCATGATATTTACATATGGAGTGATACATTCGGAAATTGAATGCTTATTTACAAACTTATATATTTTGTACACCTTTTTTGTATTGGAAACAGAGGCAAGTTTGTATTAAAAGTAGTCTAAATTAAATTACTTGATGTTCGTCATCTAATTAGTAGAATCATGGAAGTATGGAGGTGTGGTAGATTATAATATTGCACTATACCAGCGTAAGTTGTTAACTCAATGCAAACGCCAGTGCAAAAGAGGTAAATGTAAAACATAGGCCTTGGCCTAGTTAACAATACCAGAATAAAATAGAAATGGAAATCAGATAGATATACCTTCAACATAACCAATGAAATGATTGCCAGTCAATGAATATTTTGGATTTTATATAGTCTTTGTATCGCCGGTGAGTTAATGCAGTGGTCGTCAGTGTAACGCATTCATACCACTCGTTACTGTTTTAGTATTGTGTGCTTTGAATACAGTTTGTCCTTTGTGATACCCATTCATTTCATGTCTGTAGTCAACCACAACCAACGATAAGCCAAAAAGAAACTGAGAGTTGATAAACCTGGGTTTTTCAAGTTGAAAAACCAGGTTTATCGAAAAAACTGGGTTTATCAACTGAAAAACTGGGTTTATCGATAAACCCAGTTTATCAAAAGTGATAAACTGAGTTTATCGGATATTTTACCTAGAAAAACCAAGTTTTTTGATAACCCCAGTTTTTCACTCGAAAAACCCAGTTTATCGATAAACTGGGTTTATCACTCGATAAACTAAGTTTTTCAAAATTGAAAAACTCGGTTTATCGATAAACCCAGTTTATCACTTGAAAAACTTAGTTTTTCTCGATAAACCCAGTTTATCACTTGAAAACCCAGTTTTTCGATCGAAAAACTGGGTTTATCGGCGATAAACCTAGTTGATCGGATATTTTACCTGTTTGGCTTGCCATATACGTACCAAACAATCTAATTTACAATGGTTGCTCGACCCAGGTATTGACTTGGCTCGGGTCAAAAAGAATGGCTCGTCCTTGCTCGGCTCAGGCGAGTTGCTTGGTCTAAATTGATAGCCATTGCTCATAGTAATAGATTATGGGTGTTGAGATCTTTGAAGATGTACATACATGTAAGTTGAGAAATTTTATGGTCTGGGTAAAACACATCTTGGTCACTGGTTTGACAAATACCTTGTGTCTAGTAACATAGCCTCATCAGCCGAAGCCAATTCACTAGCCATTAGTCACAGTAATAGATTATGGATGATCAAGGAGAGGAGCACTTTGAAGATGTTCACTCACACACAAATTGAGAATTTTAATAGGAGTAAAAAAATGTACATTTTCTCCTGGCCGTCCACAAGTTCAAATTTAGCAGAGAATTTGTTGTCATGATAAGGATGGGCGTTTTAGGTAGTGTAAAAATCTCTGCTGGCAGGGGATATGTACAGAGTTACGACAGTGGATTGATGTGATCATAAGGGCCGGCAATTGAGTCGAGCTCTAAACTGGGACGTCTTGTGGTATTAAGGCCTGGACTCTGTGGGGGATTTGGCGATTGAAAATGCCCTGTCCTTCAGGGAAGTTGTCAGAAAATGCCAAGGAATTTTTCAGCTTAAAAGATACCAAATTTGGCCAAGTTCCCTGCTAGTGCCTGGGTACCAAGGGCCAGAGAAACAAGTGACAAGCACATTACAATTGCCTTATAATCAGTAGGATGTACTGCCCTTGACCAATTGTTCACAGTCCTATAAGTTACACTTGTGAGAATCAAGAATTATGGAATAAATCGGCACAATCCTTCTTTCTAAAAAGGTATATTTTCACACTATGGTCTGCACCATCCACGTGTTAGAATGAAGAAAAAGAAGTATTGAATTTCACATGTGTTATTATATATATATCTGTTGTTTTTGTTTCCATTTCAGAACCTATTTCCAAAATTGCCTTTGACCCAAGTAGCAGATATCTAGCATCATCAGGCGACAGACATCTAAGGATATTTTATAACGTAACTGGCTACCGGGCCAAGATTTTAGAAATGGAAGGCAAAGTCAGGAAGCATTCAACGTCCAAAGCCATGAAAGAGAGACTAGAAATACAGATTCAGGAAACTAAGTAAGTTTCTGACATAATTTGTCATGAGTTGATGGATTAAACTTCTGCGCTACAGAATTTACATACTTAGATGTGCCACATTCATCCTCGGTTAATGTTTTTCTATGATTTTATTGTTTGGCCCTGCGACATTTTAGGAGCACTATGTCCCTGACGAAACCAAAGTTGGAAGATCACAGCAAAAAATCAGCTGATGTAACACATCCCAAAGTATTCTTGAACTCTCAAACCAGGGGCAGGGTGACTTTGAATTAAACTTTGACAAAGGGGTTCGAGAATGACTCATCTCGTTTGATAGTGGTTTGTTAAGGATTTCAACCATCAAAATCATTTACAAACCACTATAAATTTCTGTAGTGCAGAAGTTTAATCCATCATCAATTTTAGTTTCCTGGCAACAAAAGGGTAGTTTGACTTAGAAGTCAACGAGGTTTAAAATCATGATTCTAGTGTATAACAGAAATACAAGCATATCTACTTAACTAACAGTGTTGTAGTCCTCGAGGCCAGGCCTTGGCCTCGAGGAGTCCTTAAGGACATTTTTTGAAGTCCTTGGTCCTCGGACATGAAGGCCTTGGCCTCGGACATGAAGTCCTTGGCCTTGGCCTTGGCCTCGGACCTCAAAGTCCTTGGTCCTCGGTGCCGAGGACTGCCGAGGACAGGCAAAATTGCTTGTTTTTATTGAAAAATATTACTTTGAAATTTAAAAAAAAAATGATCTTTAGGTGAAACTTTGCAAAGAAGATATTCACA
>JXSR01S042084.1:0-14678 GCA_000969725.1 Ophiothrix spiculata | reverse complement strand
AGCTTGCTTTTTATCAAACATTAAATTGAAGCTAATTATATGATCCATATACAAAAAAATGAAGACGAAAATACAGATGTATTTTGACAGGTTTTTTTTACATCATTAGCGCAAACAGCATGTAATAAAATCAACATATTTGCTATCGGTGGTGTTTCAAGAAATTCAAAATTACGAGATATCATTAATTAACACACATACATTGGATAATATACTTTCAACGCTGATTTTTCAAAAAAGCATCGGAAAAAATATTTGAATCTGATTTCCCTTCAGGCTATATCTTTATGGTATATATACATCGTCTTTTTATGCTAGAAAAAACAGTTGTGATTAAGTCGCTTTTAATGGACTTATTACTGTAAACAAATTAGTTGTTGTTTTATCGTTCCGATTATATTAACGTCAGTAAACATAAGATGTAAAAACGTCTTCATTAGCCAAGATATAATTTTGTTTTCATATTTTATTTAAGTGAGTTGTGCATGAGCTCCGTATTATAAAGTTTTTGACACCTATAGAGTTTAACATTTTAAATAACGTGACATGTTGAAAATTGTTACGATATTTAAAGAATTCAGGTAATTTGATGCGAGGAGAAATGTAGTTTTCATGTTTTAATTTGGTAATACAAATGAACTAAAACTGTTTAACTTGCATTAAAGTTTCATGATTGATTGACTTTGATTGATGTTTTCTCATACTGTTTTGGAAAAAAACGTGTTTGTTTAAAAATAAATAAAAAAAAATAAATAAAAAAACTGTGTTTTAGTACATTGAAATACTTTTTTAATAAGTCAAAGATGAAACTTTTCTAAAGCGTAGTAAAGAAAAATCAATTCGTTCTTAAATTAGAGCATACTGACTCCTCTCCGGGTTTACATTAAAGTTGTCATTTTGTCATACATCCTTAAAAACTGACTAATTCATGGCACTTTAATGATAAGATAATTACAAAATCCAGAATAAAATCACTGCACAGTGATTAACGCATACATGTTTCAATGTTATATATTTGTCATATGTCATCCCACTTTGTGTACATCGAAAATCAGAAAAGAAATTTAAAATTGATTTTATCGTTTCAGTCCTGAAACAAAAAAGACAAATTATGCTAAAATAAATCATTTTACACATGATATAAGCACATTTAAAAAAAAATATACCAAGTTTGAATATAGACTATAGTAATTCTCTTTTGATGCCAAGTTCCGTAACTTTTAAAAGGACCTTAATATCTATCCAACTTTGTGCCTGTCTAGCCCAGCGAAAATCGATGGTATCTCTTTACTCTCCATGTCCGAACGCTATACGAAATTGAGTCAGAATCAATTATTGGTAACCCAATCAGGGGAGAGTGCAGACTTTCCTGAATTGAGGAATGTATTCATGTACACTGCAGGGTTTCTAAACTCAGTACTTATCAAAATATATTTGAATCTGGGCTCTAGCTTCCATCCCTTTTTCCGTCTCTTTTTCAGCCTATGAGAATCGCTATGAAACAATGACCTTTATTAAACAAAATTGATTTTGATTGACTTTTCAGTGACGTTAATTTTGTATTAATTAATTATTAATTGCATAATTGAAAATCATGTTAATGTACGATTGTTTTGATACTGATCAGAAATTCAAAGGCTCCCGGCTCCGTGACTTCAACTGTTCAGAAAATGTGAAGAGAAATAGTTTCCCCTGCATTTGTTTGGGGACTCGAACCATGGCTTCTGGCGCGGAATAGTCATGCATTACGGAATGTAGATATTAAAAACAGACAATACATAGATCAAACCGGGAGATCTCGAAATCGTAGTGCTTAACCGTTTTTGGCAGGCAAAACAGCGTGAGTTTATTATCATTCAAAATCAACATCATATAGTTATACAATTTTTTGAAAAAATTTAATACGAACTATTAAGATAACAATCTGTCAAAAAAAAGGCCTGAAAAAATTGGTGGAAAACACAGTGTTTTGATGTATTTCCCAATAACAGTCAATATACAAATATTGACTAACAATGACGGCAATAGTAAAGACTATTGTTCCGAAGTGATCTTGAGACTATAGAGACCGAAGGTCGAGGGAAATAGTACGATAGTTTCAAGATCACTGAGGGGTTATTATAGTTTTTTCTGTTGCCAGAATGAAAGAGCAGTCAATATTTGTTTTATATACCGATTTTGTTTTGAGAGGGCAATAGTAAAATACTATTGACTGGCTCAAATCAAGCCAATCGGTATATATGAATTTGAATATTGTTATGTTTTCCGCATTTTTGCAGTATCTCAAAATGATGGGGTATGCATGTTATGCAAGTACTTGTATCATTGATTGATTGATCATAGAGAACCAAGCCCATGAAGAATTTACAACTTTATTCTTTTATTATTAATTGTTAATAATAATGTGTCTGAACTAATTTTTCCGTCTTTTCTGGATTTATTTTGAATTCCAAAAATAAATTGCTACAATATGTCAAAGGTACACTGGAAGAGCATCGGATAATGTGATGTGTTCATTATGGCTGTTAATTATTTGTTTTTAACACGAATAGGAAATATATATTCATATCATATCATATATCTTTATTTCCATAAAATACAACAAAATATAACATTAAAACACAGCAGTTTTATGGAAGAAAAGACTGGAAGGCCAGTAAGGCCTGATAATAGTCCTCCCCTAAAATAAATGACATAAGTTCCAGACAAAGGCATAGAGAACAAACAAAATGATTTAATACCTGACAACACGCCCATTCAAACCGAATAGAAAATAATCCGATATGACTTCTTCAGAGCTGCATGTTTCAATTTTTTTACAATTTAAAAACCCATCGTGCGTCACATTCTCAAGAACATTGGATACGTGATGTGTTTAAAATTTCTTCGCATTTTAGTTTGAACATAGATAATAGAGCACATGGATGGTCAACACGATTAACCTTGATTAGCATTGAATAGAATTTCTATAGAGCTGGTAAAATCCTTTTGAATCTATGTATGCCTCAGCAGCACTTCTGATTTGAACGGTTTGAATAGCGCGGGAGTTATTATCAATAATAACCAATGGTCCATGACAATGGGATATACATAGTTAGCTCATGGTCTAGTCTTTGCTCAATCAACAATTCCAATGTCGAATAATGCAATTAAAATATTAAAATTTAAAAAAGCACCACGGTAAATGTAGACATTTTTAGCTTCCTTCAAAGTGAAATGATTTATTCTGGAGTTTCACCGTGGCTTTTTTTTTACATAAAATACACCTCAATTGTACCATGAAAAATAATTCGGCTATTTTTAGTGAACTGACTCTGCAACAGCCTAGTCTACCATAGATGTATATAGCCAAACACCACCGTATGATACTAGACAATTTACCTTTTAGTATAATTGCATTGTCTTGACCGTGGGAAAGCCTAGTGATCCTTTATGCTTAATTGTGAGACACACATAGTTTTAATGGTTTATGAAGCTGACCATCCATGTGCTCTATTATCTATGGTTTGAAATGCAGAAATCCATAATTTCTTTAAAAAAACACGGGTCAGTTTAAAGAGGGTCAACGCTTGCATTAAGCTTATTCGGTCATTGAAATAGGTCAGTTGGGCTAAAATTCCAATCTTGTTAATTGATTTATGAAAAAGTTTAATTAAATAGTTGTGGTCAGTTACTGATAATAATCTTCCATGGACTTCAATCCTTTTTATCCTGACTACTTTCAATAAGACCATTAACTTTTTCAGGGAATTTAGCGATCTTGTTATGTGATACAGCTGAACTTGAGCTAAAAATGTAATTTAAGATCAGATGAAGAGCGATGTTGAGTGATGCCATTGATGCCTCTACCACAACCATGATTATAGTCAACCACCAATATCGATATAATCCATATTTATTAAGACTGAAAGAAGATTAAAGATGGTTCTCATTCCGTTCAATCATGGGCTTCAAACTGAGGCACCCTGACTGATTAGTCACTCTTATCGAAATCAGCGTAAGATATTAACATTCAACCACAATTTTTCATGTTGTTTGAAAATTGCTACATAAAACGGGTGTAAAAATTTTGTTTTTAATTTTCACAATATTTTAATTGAGTGCAAAGACCGATACACCCAGATTAGTAAAAAACACCACGGTACGATCACCCCAGTAATAGCCACAGAGATCCGATTAGCGAGAACACAGAAGAAGCCGAAATGATGGGACATATTCCTGCCAATCAAAAACCTCATCAACCATGGCTGATGAGAGTAATTAAACATTATCGTTAATATCACGCAATCGTGAGCGACTGCTTTTCAGAAGAAAACCCTTAATTTGAATGTACCACGTGTATCAAAAAAAATTGTGCATGGATTAAAACTGATTTTGACCTTGATAAAAGCACCAAATCATAATTTTTCTGTTAATGAAGTAAAGCAAATTTAATAAGCTTTCAAATGCAGAAAAAATGATGGAAATCGGATGAAAAATAAAAAAGATATGACCAATTTTGTAAGCACGTCTCTTTTTCTTCCATTCCAATGGGATTTACACAGTTAAGCAAGATATTACATATCACAATTACGGGTTATGGAATTATGATAAAAGCTAAAAGTACTCACAAAATTGGTCATATCTTTTTTTATTTTTCATCCGATTTCTATAATTTTTTTCTGCATTTGAAAGCTTATTTAATCTTCTTTACTACAATAACAAGAGATTTAGTGCTTTTATCAAGGTCAAAATCAGTTTTAATCCGTGCACAATTTTTTTTGATACACGTGGTATAGGAAATACGTTCATAAACAATTAAAATTATCCGTAAGTATTTCAGATATTTTGTTCTGGTATTTTAAGAAAAACTTTTGTTAACTGTTAGCTAATAATCAATGCAATAATTTGACCTGCTTCGACATACCGGTATACATATGGAAGAGGTGAATTAATTGGATTTATATTCTAACAGTATTTTCCATAAAATTCACTTCAAATTTCCATGAAATTCACTTTAAATTACATGAAATATTTCCACATTATGCATTATTGTTCTTAGTTTAATTTTTGTATCCTCCTTTCCATGCACGTGAAACCTTGTGGAGTAGTTCTGGTCGTAAATATTAATAGGATCGTCATTCATCTTCTAGAAATTGTCACATATAATGAAAAGAAATGCTTGTGAGTAACCTCTGCTCAGAGGTTTTAGGTGAGTCTTCAATGTATTATTACACTTTTTACCTGAAGATGCAAAAGATTATGACGCAACAGATAATCATTGGATATCAATACAGAAACAGGTAATTGCAAAGCTCGTTTACTTGCCTGATATACAAATTAGGTCAATAGTTTTATCTATTACTGATGATCTGCCCTATTTGTAAGTATGTGCGATTGCGTTTCCTTCAATGAGATTTCTTTGCACATCAATACGTATTGAGTGTTGTGTGGTGCTTTAGTACTAAGAAATAAGAGCAATTGCTGTAAAAGACATTTAGAAGTTGAATTCAGCTTTATATATACAAATTATGGATGGTGCTAAAACAAAATCGGGTTAAACTACACTCTACCAAAAACGAGACAGGTCATACAAAGTTGGTCTAAATCTTGATTATTCCTCTTTTTTCGTCGCTATTTGTCAATAATTTGTGATTTTTACGTTCGGACCTTCCGTCGGCGACAATTTGTCACAGTTTGAGCCTGCCTTAAGTAATTAAAGAAGAAAAATTATCTTATTTTAAATATTTTAAATAGGAAAAATTTGTGCTGTTTTTGCTTGGTGACAATAATCTAGATATCTACATTAATCCATATATCTGCATTTATGTCTATTTTAGTAACATCTCAGTTAACAGTGGTTTTTAGACTTAATGAAACAAATAGTTTCTACCAGCACTAACAGAAAATAAAGACGAATTCCATCCATTTTTATAAGCAAACGCAGTGCAAGTTAAACACATTGAAGTTGTATGTAGATTAGATCGGTTTCTCTGGCTTGGTGCCATCCTATCTTTTGGCCTACTTTAAACAGTCTTAGAGCCTTTTATTACAAATGTTATTCACCGACACATTTTCGAGCCTTTTAAAAGGGTCAGCGTGTTATTGGGTCTTGCTAGATTTATTATTGAGTGCAAGAGGAGGCAGAGTGACTGTCTTGGACGGTGGCTTATTCTTTAACGTATTGAAAAATAGAGTTTGAATGGGATTACACTTTGCTTGAGATTTGAGTCAATTAGACATCAACTTACACCAACTAGCATGAAGGTTGTGGGCAAATTTCAGTCCTTGTGCAAAAGAAAAAGGTGAGTCATTTGACTCATTTGAGGCATAGTGTGTCAGTACACGGACAAAATGACTCAAAAACTGTTAAAAGTGAGTCATTTTGTCCGTTTCAGAAAAATTATGTCGTTTTTTATTACAAAATTGCGATTGACTCAGTGACAGATATCAGTGTCAAAATCGTTTTATCGAGATGCTTGTATGACCCTTTCTTTGTGTGTGTGTTTTCTTTATTGTTTTTACGTTTTTCATTTGATATGAAAAAACTGAGAGTCCCCTGGTTACACGAGAGTTAAAGTGCAAATCACAGTTTAACCGGGAACGTGCTAAGTTTTTAGGGTCTCCATATCTGGAATATGGTTCCGTTCTTTAAAGTTAGTAAATTACAACAGTTTGATGCAACCGATAAAGGTTTCAACATTTTCATTGATATGACATATATATTATTATTTTAATCAACAGCTTTCCATTTGCTCAGATCTTAAAATTTTAGGATAATAGTTTGTTATCAATCACACGTTCATGGAGTAAAAAGAAGAAAAAGAAACGTGCAGTTGCATAATGACAAGTTTATATTTACACCATACATCATTAGTGCAAATAGGTGGTTTTTTTTAATCATTAACAATGGTGTTTCTAGAACTTCTAGATTGGTTAAATTAATTTCAATTAATTAGACACATGGCTCATTCCAAAGTAACGTTTGTGACCGAAAAAAATGAAACATTTCACTTTTAAATGGCCACAGAACCTATCATAAACATTATATCAACGAATTTGTTGTTGTTAATGGTGCTCACTGGTAGGGTCAAGACATGTAGATGTTTGAAAATTAAATCAATTGCCAAAATCCTGAGTAAAGTCCATGTAACGTTCGGTAACGTTTGTGACCGCGCACGGAAATGTTTTTTTGCTCCTAATCACTTCAAAGTACAATTTCTCTGAAGTGTCAACGATTTTTTTATTGCGCCTTACACCGATTATGGGAAACATATTTACAAATATTTCATTAAAGTTACAGAACATTATATCGCCAGGATTTATTTTAATGCATTGTTTTGTGTTGTAACGTTTGGTAACGTTTGTGACATTTTGGTGTAACTTTTTGGTAACGTTTGTGACATTTTTGAAACAAAACATGTGCTCATTCATGCACGGATATACAAACTTTACAATTTCTGATTTGAAAATACTTCTAACGTACCAAGTAACAAATGTATGAGTGAAAAACATGTTTATGTGGTCGAATAAAGAAGCTGATTTTTTGCTTGAAATCAAAAAAGGTTCAGTTTCCACTGGAATGAGCCACATGCATTGAATGATATATACTAATTAAAATTGAAGTGACTAGCGAATCTATAAATTCAAATATGTTTTACATTTAAAAAAAATATTGTAAATGATATTAATGAATATGAAAAATTCCTTCAGGGTATACCTTTTTGGTATTCGTAAGAGCGAATTTTATAAATTCAAATATTTTTTACTTTTTAAAAAAAAATATTGTAAAAATATTTGAATCTGACAATTTCCTTCAGGGTATACCTTTGTGGTATCATTTTGATTTGCTCGAACACACATTTTACGTTGTTTTACTACACTTGTTATTGAAAACGATTTTTTAGTTGTTTAGCTTTCAGATCATAATATCCTTTGTGTCTTCATTAAGATGTATGTTTGCTTTCATTTTGTAATTTAAGTAGACTGTGCCTTTTTGAATTTGGAACGTTTAATTTTATCGTTTTTAGTGAGGTGATATGTTAAATTTTTACAACAAGTGACCGTCCAGCTCAAACCAGCCGTAAAGTTGACATCAAGTCATTTTCACTTATCTGCAAAGTCTGCTATAAGGATTAAAATGATACATCGATAGACTTATTTCGAAATCCACAATAGGAATAAAGATGAAACTGAGATAAACGCATTCAAATACCGGTGAGTTTTATGTTTTTCTGTTGACGGTCCATCTAAGATTTTAATCTATTTAAACACCCGTTCAGTTTTTTATTTATTTATTTTTTTTATTTTTTTAAATAAAACTTTGCAGGTTCTTTAAAGAATGCATAAATCTTGTGGTTCAACAAAAAAAATCAATTTCATTATATTACGACCCTTTGCATGTATTTTCACGTGTAGGACAAAATGAAGTTTGCTGACTTTACGGCTAGGAGCTGGGAAGGCATAAAGTTAATTAACAGTGGGGAAGAAGTGTAGTTTTCCATGGATATATCAATAGAAATGATTTAAAAAAAAATGTTCTCAATTTCTACTTCCTGAAAGTGTTAAATTTTCTTGAATGACAGACTTTGATTGTTTTTTTTTTTGAAAAATAAAGTAGCTAATACAACACCAACGCATTTGTTTAAAAAAAGGAAAACTGTGGTTTAGGCCAATGAAAGGAACTTTTTTTCAAAGATGAAGCGAATTAAAAGATCTATCCGTTTTTAAGTCATAGGATATTGACTTCTCTGATCTAAGAGTATCATTCTCAATAGATGAATATCGATCCATTTAAACAAGATTCCGTTATAAGAAAAAAATACTAAATCATGATTAAAATCACAACAGTATTAGAACACATGTGTTAAAAATGCTGGAATATAGAATGTAGTAATTGTCTTTTGAAGTCAAGTTCCTAAACTTTAAAAAGCTTACTTTCTACTTGACGTTTAGCCTTTCTAGTCCACAGAAAATCGATGGTATATCGTATCTTTTTACTCTCTTTGTCCATACAAGCTCATACGAAATTGAGTCCTAATCAATTATAGGCAACTTATGGAGTTGCCAGGTGCTCGGATAGAGCGGAGACTTTTCTGAATTGACAAATTTGAATTTTGCTAAAGATTTTCTACATGTACTGACTTTTTAACTAAATCTATTTAATTGTGCGTTTTTCATTGTTCATTTTCTCGTTTGTGAACAATGAAAAACACGTTGTTTTTAAGAAAACGTTTACGATCAAACCAAATAGTTGGTGAGGGAAGCTATTCATATGGTCCAAGTTAATGTACAATTCAGGTCCAGGTTAGATCACAAGACCTCAACGATCCTCCCTGAATACCAACAGAATCTTTAGTTTATGAACAACAAATCATAATGTAATTAAGCAAGAGGCTTTAACATGTTTAAGGCAGGTTTACGATGATTTACACTGTGACGGCTGGTCCTCGACGGAGGGTAACGGCCTCAAAAATCACCTAATTGTGGACGGCAAGCAACGACTACAGATGAAAAATCATAATTTTCTGACGGATGGTAACGACCTTCAGTGATACCACTATGACAAGTAATGAAGAGATGCAGAAAGGAACGTAGACTTACTAACAAATTTAGACTTTGACTTGGCGTTGGGTGACGGCCTCTCGACGACGCCCAATTGTAAGCAACGTGGGCAGATGGCTTGAAACGACCTTTGATGACTTTAAGGAACGGGGGCTGACTACGTGTCACAGGAACTTTAACGTGTCTTGGTGACCGGCATCAAAGCCTGTATTTGTGCGGGTGGTATAGTCACTTGACAACGACTACCAACGACTACCGAATTGCGACGACCTATAAATGACTTCAGACTACTACAAACGGCATAGAAACATCAGAACACTGAGAGGCCAACGAAATCTGAACGACATTACAAATAATTTCTGTCATCATAAAATGTTAAAAACTTCCAACTGAAAGCGACTTATAGTCTGCTGTGGCTAGCCAATTTCTTATTTTTTTCTAGAACAATACCCGTGGACAGTGATAAGTTGAATATTCTAGTTAATGGTTCAGCAATTGCACCTCCTACACTTTGTATTATAAAGTTATCAATATTGTCATGTTCGGCACTTTTATTTGGTTTCAGCTTCCGAATTTATGATATGTAATTCAGTAATAGTTTTCATATACATACTATCTGGTATCATTTCATGGAGGTATTCAAAGTAGTCTTTGCAAACATTTTGAATATTTGAATCAAGTTTGGGTCCCACATTAACAAAACAGTTATTGAAGTGATTAGCTATATCTTGAGAATCTGTTATAATATTGAGAATCTATTATAATATTGCCCATTTCATCTTTAAATTTGTGACCGTCCATCCCAAACCAGCAGTAACTGGCACCTCTTGTCATTTTCACTTTTTAATTATTTGCAAAGACCATGCTTTAAGGATTAAAATGACACCTTAATGAACTTCACACGATTTCCAGGAGTAAAATTATGGTTCGTCAAAGGTTGTCAGGGAGTAAAACGTATAACTGAGATATACGCGTTCAAAGATCAGTAAGCCTTTTCTGTCGATTGTCTTAAAAATATGCAGTTTTTTTCACGTTTTCTTGAAATGAAACTTTGCTGGTATTTTGTAGTAAGCACAAGAACTGTGAATCTGTCGAAAAATCAATTTCGGCAAATTACGACCTTGACATGTCGTATTTTCACCTGTAGCGCAAAATGAAGTTTCTGGCATTTACTGCTCATACGGGCTGGACAGAAACATTTGATATCCAGCGATTGTTTAATACCTCTACCAATAATGTATAGTAGATTTTTGCCTAACCGAACTTCCAGTCATGTGACTGAGCCGTTCCATTAGCAGCAAGAGGAGTAGAAAAAAAACGCTTTATTAATTTGAAAATCAATGAAGATTCATATATAGGCCACCCAATAATGTTTATTGTTTGACAATATGTACTTTTTATTTCTTATTCATGAATTTTTTAAATCAAATTATACCATATTTTAAAATATTTCTGGACTTTTGTTGAAACTCATTTGGTATAATCATGATAACTATAGGGTACGTATTAAATTAATGACAAGGTAAATGCACTTTATTTTGAAAAGTATCATTTAAACAAGCGCAAGTTATAAAATATACTATTTCACTTCGAAAAACATATATTACGGTTACGAGATACCCAAGAAAATTAGGTAATGGCTATTGAATCATGTCAAACCAGCCATACCAGCATAGGGGATTTGGCCTTTACGTTTTTAGGGGGCATTGGACAAAATTTCGAAATTTTATTTGTGGACAGGCGGTGCAGGTCGTGGCAACTCTTACTGGTTGCCGTACGAGCCGATCCCCGGCTGCGTCATGTCCTATACCGCCTCTGGCGTAACCGTTGGCTAAATTCGTGGAAAAATACAACTTTCGGGTTGGTCACTAAAATTGTTTTCGTAATCGCTAAAAAAATATAATAACATTTATAAAAAGTGGGGTTCACGCGTGAACCCCAGCGGATTTAGAATAACATAATTATGTGAGAACACTTTTGTAAGTTTTTGAGGAAAGGTAAAAATTTGATCTTTGTAATTTTTTCTTCAATACGTGAGTCACGTGACCCAATAGAGATACACGTAAATCGTACCCTGAATTTGCGTTTTAGAAATCCCTCGTCCCTAAATCTAGTGGATGCTATATATATCGTGTCCTATACCGCCTGTTTGTGGATGACTTACACTTCGTATGCTAGAAAATAACAGTCAATTACTAAAAATCTGGAAAATGTTGATCAAAACCTACAGAAAAGTCAAAAATTTGAATTTTATTTTGTTTGTTGATCTTGGGTATTCTATATATCATGAAGGAGCCAAATATTTGTTTGTAAAACATTCTTTTTACATCATAGATTGCAGATAAATCAAAAAAAGTTTAAAGTTTGCATTAGATCTCTTGAAAAGGCCAATTTTAAAAATTCAACTATAGAGGGCAGTATTTATCGTTGTCGACAACGATAATTAGAAATAAAATAATATCCATGCGGTATAGGACACGATATATAGCATCTCCTAGATTTAGGGACGAGGGATTTCTAAAACGCAAATTCAGGGTACGATTTACGTGTATTTCTATTGGGTCACGTGACTCACGTATTGAAGAAAATATTGCCAAGATTCATATTTTTACCTTTCCTCAAAAAATGACAAAAGTGTTCTTATAGTAATAAACATAATTATGTTATTCTAAATCCGCTTGGGTTCACGCGTGAACCCCACTTTTTATATATGTTATCATATTTTTTAGCGATTACGAAAATGATTTTAGTGGCCAACCCGGAAGTTGTATTTTTCCACGAATTAGCCAACGGTTACGCCAGCGGCGGGATAGGACATGACGTAGCCGGGGATCGGCTACGATATCGTACGGCAACCAGTAAGAGTTGCCACGACCTGCATCGCCGAGAATATCTAAATATTTTGATATAAAGGGTTTGAATTGTTCTATGACATTTTGCATACTGTCATTATTACCGCTAACACTTCAAATGATGCAAAAATCTTAAAATGAATGGGGAAAAGTTTGGGGATGATGTTGAACTTGTCCAATGCCCCTTTAACATACCGCCCATTATCTTTTGATATTTAGTGATCTGGAAGATCACCATTGATCTGACCTTCACTTTTAATCGGCTGGATGTTCGACTCTCGTCAACCAGTGCCCATTATCAACATCATAATTGCGACCCAAGCATCCGACAAAGATGGGATATTTGGACGAGTACCAAATAAACGACAGATAATAGCTCATATATAACTAATTTTTAAATCACCCCTGCCCATCTCACCACAGAAGTTCGGTTAGGCAAAAACGTACTATAGCCTAGTTAATTTCTTTCCATGTCTCTCTCATGATATTTTTTTGACTTGCGAATCAGCATATTTAAGTTTATTTTTATACGTCTTTGATTTTATGAAGTTTCTTTTCTGTTGGATTAATTTTATAATGTTCATATAATTTGTTTTTCTTGTTTATGCTTTTTAACAGTCCTTTTATAATCCCTGGTGAAATCGGGTGGGTTGTTTTTTTCCGATTGACCTTACATTTTTTAAGCGGGATACACTCATTGTATAAATTATTTAATATCTCTATTAAATTTGTCATAGTCATCGTTTACATCTTTGTTGTTGATAATTTTGTTCCATTGAACATCTGATAGTAATAAATATGTTTTTAAATACACTGATATTATCATTATGACGGTTTCTTTTATAAAAGAAACGTTTACTATGACTTTTTTGATAGTCAGGATCAATGTCACTTGTTAAAACAGTAGGGAAATGAACGCTTATATCAGTTACAATGATAGAAGATTGAATTGTGTCATCATTATTTGCATATCACTCTTGGAAAAAAAAAGGTTCCAAAAGGGTTCTTATTTGTCCTGTATGCGGAGCCCTCTAGGGAGATCACAAAGAACCAAGGTTCTGAAGCCACACTACGGAACCTTTTCAGGTTCTCAATGTAACCTAT
This sequence comes from Ophiothrix spiculata, assembly GCA_000969725.1. Lineage (NCBI taxonomy): Eukaryota > Metazoa > Echinodermata > Ophiuroidea > Amphilepidida > Ophiotrichidae > Ophiothrix > Ophiothrix spiculata. Next base: position 1,179 of record JXSR01S042084.1, on the reverse strand, counting down.
ACATTCTTTAATGGTTCTCCAAAGAGTGCTTAAATTTTCAGGAACCATTTTTAGGGTTCAAGAGCGAGGGTTCCACATACAGGACATCTTAGAACCTTTTTGGAACCCTTTTTTCTAAGAGTGATATGTTATGAATTATTTTAGTAGAAGTTGCAGTGATTCTTGTTGGTTAGTAAACAGTGGGTATTATTAATTAAGAATAAATAAAATCAAGATAATCATGGACTGGTATATAGAGCATAGATGAGTAAAACATGCCACACATTTTACTACATGATATTGCATTGTACACCACAAAATAGCAGAAAATGTCTGTAACAGATTTAGAACATTTTTGAAATTTGTTTATGTGTTATGGAATACCTTAAATGTATTCAAATAATTGTATTGTATGTGTTAAATCTCATTTTGTCGATGACGATGCAATTATGAAAACATGATTCCATATTACTTGTAATATTGAGGTAAATGATTTGTTTAGAAAACTATTATATTTTTTTTTGACAAAAACGCGTTGATAAATTAATTTAGATAATTAAATGCATTGAATTTTCTACTTTAAAGATGCCGACTGTTACCAACTTATCATGATGATATCTGTAAGTATTTCTGATTTTTTTCTGGTAGTTATGTAATATTATAAAACAGTTTTGTTGATCCTGAAGCTTCAGCGATATACAGGGTGAGTCAAATTAAAGTGTTATCAACTGGAGTAATTTTTTAAAGGAAATCTGTGTATGTTTATCAACCTTAATTATATTTACTAAATAGCAAATTTAATCAGCTTTCATGAGGATTTTAGTTTGTTGAAATTGACCATTGCATTCAAAAGTTACAGCCGTTTAAGTAAAGGTACCCAATTTTGATGGCGAACAAATATGCTTTAACGTGAACTCTTTACTGTACAGCAGTGGGTAATATGTTATTAATAGTGCATTGATGAATTTGACGCAGCATTCAAAATGTTAAACGCAAGCCCGTAGCCAGGATTTTTTCAAGGGGGGGGTGCGGATTTTCAAAAAGTGGACCTTTTGGAGGAAAAATTTTCGTTTTGGTCGACCCTTAACTAATTTTAGTAGTTTTTTAGCAGTTTCTCAAGCATTTTGTGTAGTATTTTATTAAAAAACGACCTACATTTACTTGTTTTGGTGCTTTATGTGTACTGTTGGTTGTCATTTA
>JXSR01S042081.1:39246-51376 GCA_000969725.1 Ophiothrix spiculata | reverse complement strand
TTGAGTTGACATGCAGAAAATACTCCCATAGACCTGTTCCAACTTAACTTGAGTTCAACTAGACTAGTTTTATCTGGATTGACCACACTTTACTTATCTGTTCGCATGCAATCATTATCGATCAAACAAGGTCCGATCTATGTAAAATTAAGTTTTGCAGGTTTATGAAAATCAATCAATTTTATTTTTTGTTCACACCAAAGTTTAATCTGGAACAAAGCTAGATTTGAGTTTTTTTTTCTAATTCTAATTTCACATGATTGAGGTTCATTGAGATATTGAAATTTATATTTGACTACATCTGGCTCAAAATATGACCAGTGCAATATGGCAAACGTGAGGATCACAAAATTATGGACATAAGCGGCTACAAAAGATTGTCAATTTCGACAGTCTGTGGTGGCTAGCGAATTAGTCAGTGCCGAATGACACCAATACAGCAGTGACTGGCAGGAAATCCAAAATTGCAAGTTGTAGCTTGGCATTGCTTGTTATTGCCCCCAGTCTATATAGTGTGAACCTGCCATTAGTGATAGGCCTATTTGCAAATTTATGATTTTGTGTCACTTTACTTTGTGAAATATCAATCCATGTTAGCAAAGATATTGATTTGACAGTAATATTTATTTTTTTGTTGTAAATATAGAAGAAAAGTATAGCAGTTTAGTCTAATACCCGTATTCCAATGTTGGTCATTCCATTCCTTTTCTGAGTAACATTACATTGCATTGCATTGCGAGTAAAACATTTTGTGTTTCATGGATTAACTTTTTGCACTACTTTTCTGATTCACAGGAATTTTCAAAATGCCCAACTCAACTCCAATCACACCGGTGGACAAGCAGCATGGACAGACCAAACATGGCCGCCGCACCAGACGGGCGACGGTCAGCCGCCAGGACACATTCATCCCGGTAACCGCGGCTGCATGACATCACGATCCACATACGACAAATCTCATCCGTCTTGCCAATATCTTCAGCCTAACGGTGGTAACCCAGCATACTGGCTGCTTGAAGCTTATGGTGCGATGCTAATTCATTTCAACGCGACTCGGCAAATACAAGAGAGTTTGACTAAGAATTGGGATTGTCATGCTTGAAAATTTTGAGATATGACCAACAAGTTGATATTTTGGTTTTGATCACAAGCCTATTGATCAAAGCAATATAATAGGATCCTACAAACATGCAAACAGGGCACCCTCTGTCCCCATATCTTTTTGATATTTTTTGACTGGTTGGGTTTGTTTTCAGTAGATATTGACACCCTCCAAACACTTTGGCTTGAATGTACTTTTCCTGTTATGGCCATTTGTTGATCCCGAATTTAATTCAGCATGTATTATGAAAGTACATGATTGTTGGCATTTGGTACATTTTTTTCATGACAAACAGATTGAGGAAGAAAATAAGCTTATGGTTGCCCTAAATTAGTCATGATTATATATTTTGAACTGTTTTAATTCAAATCTATTTTTGAACCAAACCTTGTATAGTATTGCTTTAAATCTCTCTTGTATTTACCAGTCTTTTCATTTCATTTCATAATATATATTGGTATCGTGTAAATGTTTCATGAATCATGAAAAAAATGCTTGGGAATATTAATTAAGGTCATGAACAAAGTGATAGGAAAGCTTAACCATATAAGAAAGGGGCATGAATGCATTAAGTGATTACTTTAAAGTTAACTAAGGGTGTGTTCACACAGAGGTATTTGGTCATGACTATTTCCTCGCTCGTGAGCCGCTCATGACCAAATTCCCAATGTGAACACAATTGAAGAAAGTGTCTCGCTCGTGACCAAAAGTGACGCCACACTAGTTTTAACACGCAAGTCGTGTCTTTATGTGAACGCAACTGCTAAGTTGTCTCGCTCTAGAACCGGTCATGACTATTATGTGTAAACACAGCTTTAGTAGACCTAGAGCTTAAAGCTATGGTATGCAGTAGTTTATCATACATATGGTGAAAAAGTAGACCTAATCATTTTAACTTATGAGTCAGTTTATGGAGAATCTTGGAACTTGCAAACATATCAACGTGGAGGGATAACTGTGCATGATTAGCACTTTTGACTTAATAAATAGTTTCTGAAGATAGGGGGTATCATTGTTGCAAATTTAAACGGTTCAATTCAATCATCTGAATGCAAAGCATATAAGGAGCACCCCTCCATTGCAAAAAAAGCAAATTTTGACCTTAATAAATCCAAATATCAATACTTTTTTTGTTATATTTTACATCACTGTTTGAATTAAGATTGGGGTTAGAAGGTTAGGTTAGGTTTAGGGTTACGGGTAATGAAATGTAAGTCATTGGTGTATAAATAATATAGATTTAGAGACGAAGTCAGAATTATTCATTTTGCTTAGCTATTTCATAAAATTTACCATAGATAACATTATATTTACATTTCATTTTAGCTAACAAAGTAAGACATGAACATGAAGGGGGAAAATAGTTGGCAATATCTTCGCATGAACATTAAATTAAAAAATGTGATATAAAAATGAATCCTCTTCATTTAATCATCTTCAGGAAGTATAAATTTTAAGAATATCTGGTAATACTGAGAGGAAGGAGTTTTATTCGTTCACGGTTTTATATTTGGGAAGCTTAATTAACAGATGATATAACCACACTGTCAGATCATTTGCTTAAAATCATCAATTTATCCTGGCTTATTAACAGCATGCCTTGTAGTGGATGATGTAGTCAAATACCCTTTAACACAAACCTATAATTTGTAATATCAGGTTTTACCAAATAGAATCAATACTGTAGACCTGTAAGTCATGTTGTGCTATCAGGGTTTTAATAGCTCAATGTTATCTAGCTTTTAGACGCATTTGTTGTTGATAATTAAAATGATTGATATATTAATGTTGCCTAAATATATTTATCTGGTAGTCTAAGGCAGAAATCAAATAGTATTAATGGGAGTTATATGGAATAATATTGTAACATTGGAAAACGTCATACTGACAGTATTGATCATTCGAGACGATCAATCAATTCAATATCAAAGTCTGTATTGGCAATTAGCTTTTAGCACAGTTTAACAGATAGAAATGGAATATAGTAAAAACAGTGTACAATTTGTACAAATACGTGTGTTCCAAGTTCCGGGATGGAAATTAAGCAACAAATCTAAAAAAAATCAAACGTTTATTGGCATGCAGATGTACAAGTTCTTGGAATGCACATGAAAAACAATTTTGAAAGTTTGAAATTTTAAAAATTTCTTGCTATGACAAAAGTATTAATGATTATGTATGGGTTTATTTTGCTTGTTCAAAATGAAACTTTTCGACTTCTAATATTAGGCAAAGCAAAAGTTTGGGCAATCAGTTTTTGGATAAGTGCTGTGAAGAGGTCGATGTCACTTAGGATGTTCCAATGACAGTGTTAGTGTTGCCAGTTGGTTTTATATCCAGTGAGATTAGAGGAGCATGGTCCGATTTTTCAGAATTTTGTTTTGCGGGTATGAAAGATAACCACTAAAGAGGTTTACATTTCACATTTCAGCTGAATCAGTCAAACATTTTGATTTTATGGACAATTTTGTGTTTCAGAACCCCCCTTCCCCCCCCCCCCCCTACATTACTGTGTAAACTTAATTATGCTAACAATAATTGGACGCATTTTCAAATATCTTCAAAATGGAACATAACTCATCAGTTGTGACATTTCACAGAAAAACGTGGGCAATATTTTGGAAATGATGTATGAGTTTCTGTCAGTTGAAAATGAACCATCTTGATGAATGATTTCTATCAATTACTTTGACACCTCGTGATGTTAGAATGGAAAATATTGATGTAACATGCAGTTTCAGTTAGTTCTATCCTAGCTAGCCGAATGAAATACTTCAATCTTTGATTCAACTGATCACTAAAAAAAAAATCAGCAAAATTGGTCTGTTTTGCCAAAAAAGAATGCATTGTAAGTAAATACATTCAGCTTTTTACTGACAGACAGTATGTTAGCATTTTTTTTTCAAGCTTTACAAGTTTTGTTGTTCTAACTTATTTCAATCTTTTCAATAGGTCACTGTAGATAAATCAGAATTGTTTTGATTCACAAAATAAATCTGCCTCACTCTAATTTAGATTTTTCTAACCATTTTTACAATACAAGATGTAATCAGTACATGTTCCAACATGATCATTTCACGAAATTAGGTTGTTGTACCTAATTTTTTGGTTTGACAAGTTTCATAATTATATAAATTTGGAATTTCAATTACATATTAAATTAATCGGGTTTTTAATTACCATTACAGCCGATCCTCAAGAAGGCACACCCCAGCGTGTAGGGCCACCCCCTGATAATTACTGTGTTCAAGAAGGTCAACCAAGATTCGGTACATTACGCAACACAACTTCAACATTTGGCAACACTCCTCAGCACCAAACATATGGGTAAGTTATATCAGCACCAAACGTATGGATAAGTTATAGTGTCAAATATATATGGATCCAGGAGGTGAACATATCATAATAATCCCATGACACAAAAACATTTTAATCATGTACATATTATCTTGTGGTTTCCTTGATCAGAAACAAGGAAAGGTAAATAATGAGTTTCAAAAAGAGCTGAAGCAGTTTTAAAAAGCGAGCTACCCCTTAATGTTATTGCAAGTCCCTGTGGTGAGCTATATTTTCATGATATGCCCCTTGAAGAGTTCCAGTTCAAGTTCCAGTGAAAAGTTATAAGCTTGGGGACTAGCTGTAACTTTTTTTGGGTAACTCCCAAGGGTAACTCAATTTTTGACTCACTTTTCCACAACTCCCCAAATTCTTTAACAAACCATCTTTATGATGATGTCAACTATATAACCATTATTTTTGCTTTTGAAAGAGAACTATTTTTTTTTCTTCAGATTTATGAAATATTATGACATCAGAACTCTTCCCCTGACAATAGTCAGCAACAGCGGTCTATGTGGAATAATGAAAATTGTTGTTGCCACTTTAGTTAACTTTTTAAAAAACAAAACTTTTGAAGGATATTTTTGAAACTTTGGGGTAACAGGCAAAAATAGAAAATATCCATTTCGAAGTTCTTAAGCATGTTTTGACACTTTCACTTTATACAGGAGTACTGGTCCAGAATATGCCGTGGTAGAAAATGACGACGATGAATGTATGGGCCCGCACAGCTGTCACACGCTCCCTCTACAACGATGCCCAAATCACATACAAAATCAATGCATGATGTCGCATCCAGCCGATCACTGCGAACCATATGCCTCCACGACGCTAGTACTACCGCCCAATATGCGCGGTTGTATGGGCCGAGGGCCTCCATGTAATAGTACTAGTAGCTCATCAGAGAATTCTGCACCGCATCCTGCCGGAAGATGTGTGCGATGTCACGCTGTTGATAATCAAGCTTATCAAGGGAGCGGTGGATCGGCTCATCAGAATCAAGAGCCAGGTATGCCATATAATTATTGAGATTTTTTTAAGAAATACAATGGACCATTTAGAAAACATTTAAGCTCACAATTTGATGGAATTGTTGGTTAAATTCCAAGGGGGATCTTCCATTGCCATGGTTTACATACCAGGTGAGTCAATAAAAACGCAATAATTAGATGGAAGCCATATTGTAAGAACAAAAGCGAGTTCAAGTAAATAATGTTTATTTCTAAATAGATCATGAATTTACCTTTCAAATGGTAAAAGAATAGTGAGGATTGATAAAGGCATTGCAAAGATATGCTTATTTCAATATTATGGTATGAAAACAGTTCTGTCCAAATGCGGCTTTCCTCGTCAAACATGTAAGTACCAATCGTATTGAAATTATTGCTTCAGTTATCTGAAGATTATCTCAGCCATGTTACCTTACGCAGGTTATTTCAACAACAACAGAATGGATCGTTTCACAGAGTGTGGTTTATGTGAGGTGGTGTGTCGACTAGTCATCATTGAAACTTAACACGTCTTTGAACTTATGTTTCCATGTTTAAGCACGTCTTGCTCTTCTGGTGCGCCTGGTTTCGTTAAATAAAGGCTTCAGTGATGCGAAGCTGTAGAAGATTGACAGGAGGGCCCTTTCTTGTAATCTCTTTTATTAATTGTACCCCATTATTAAACGTCCAATGGAGAGAGATCGGGGCTTCTGGCTGACCATTCAACTTGATGTCCTATTCCAACCACATTATTGCCAAACAACTCTTGTAGGCAGTTGGGTACGGGTAAGGCACAGTGAGCAGGAACACCACCTTGCATAAACCACACTCTGCGAAATGGTCCATTCTGTTGTTGTTGTTGTTGTTGTAATGACCTGCGGAGACCTGGAACAATGTGGTTGTCGATGATACGTAAGTAAACCTGACTGAGATAGTCTGCAGATTACGGAAGCAATAGTTTCAATTAGATAATGGTACTTACATGTTTGACGAGGAATGCCGCATTTGGACAGAACTGTTTTCATACCATAATATTGAAATAAGCATATCTTTGCAATGCCTTTATCAATCCTCACCATTCTTTTACCATTTGAAAGGTAAATTCATGATCTATTTAGAAATAAACATTATTTACTTGAACTCGCTTTTGTTCTTACAATATGGCTTCCATCTAATTATTGCGTTTTTATTGACTCACCTGGTATATTGTCTGCATTTTAAGGTGCTTTTTGTGGATTTTAACACTTACGTGGTGGTCAGGGGGTCCATATAGACTTAACATCAGAAAAGCACTTTCGTTAAGGAATGTTATATGGAAACTCTAGTCATAGATGGAATACCTCAACAAAACCAAAATAAAGAAAACAAATTTGAAAATCGGGAAAACTGTTTCAAAATGGCAGCAAAAAAAAACCAAACATTTGTAGTGTGTGTTTGGTCAAATATTTCCTGCCAGAAATTTGAACACTCACTTGCTAATGGATTTTTTCAATAACATTTGACTCATATTTGTAGAATGGAAGTAAAAATACATTTCTGAAAAAAGTTTTAAAAAAGTTACTCGGTTATGATTTTATGCTCAAAACAAACTTGAAACGCTTCCTCGAAAATGCTTATGCTTCATATTTTAGTTCATTATGGACCTCCCTTGACCACTTAGTATTAGTATAGTGACCAGTGGCTCTTTATTACAGATGAGTGTGCCAATTTTGGTATATTTTCAGGAAATTTTCTGCAAAAAGAATCTAAATAAGTAAAATCGAGTGCTTTATATAATGTTCTAAGCTGGTTGCTGATATACTAAGTATATATTTTTTTATTGCAGATCATATGTGTACAGATTGTAATACCATGCAGAGTGACCATGGAATAGGTACGTAGATAAGGCCAAGATAAAAACTTGTATATATGTTTGCCCTTTCCTGACTGACACCCAGATCATGAAATTCTAGGGCCGCTTTTAATTTTTTTTCTTTTGCTTTTGTAAACTCAAAAAAAAAAAAAATATTTTGCAACCAACATCATTAAAAAAAAGGATTCATATGGTGTGCTAATTAATATATTGTTTGAGCATTTTAAAACACACAGAACACACATTTTACTAACTGGAAAGTGTTTCCAAAACCACTGTACATTGTTGAAATGACAATTTACTTTTGCTTCAGACCTGCAAGAACATACCATTACAAACAAACAACAACTTACCCAACCCTTTTGATTTTTTTTTATGAGAGGCAAACAAACAATTGGCCTAAAGTTAGGATTTCCTACCTTTTTTTCCTGACTCAAAGTTTGCTGGTATTTACCTTATCCTTTTAAAGGTGTGTGTTCCGATCACTTTTACTCACAAAATCCAATTGGAGATTTTTCTCACCACATGAAAGCGCATATTTTTCTCAAAACCCCTGTAAATTTTTACGCCAATATTATGTTTCGTTGAAGAGATATGGTCAAAAAAGTGCTGAATTAATGGAATATTTTATTAACAAAAATAAATATCCTATATGCTTCTATGGGTCACTCTCAGACACATATTTTCCTGTGGCATTAATTTGGCTCAAGATATGAGAATGAAACTATACAATTGCTTTTTCTAGGTGATAACTCTTCAGTCAAATATGGAAAAAGAGTATGTTAAATTTTTCACCAGATCGGAATACCTACCCTTAATTCATAAGAAACTGGCTCTGCAGAACTTTAAAAAAAAAAATTATTAGTTACACTTTCAAGTTATGTTGCAGTCCAATCTATTTGTCATGTTTGGAGAGTGACAGGTGAATATCAAATATCAAAGTTCTGGAAAAGAAAGATGGATTTCAAAGTTGTGAATGTTGTATGAATTATTGTTAAGAATTTGGTGGATTTCAAAGATGTTAATGTTGTGTGAATTATTGGTAAGAATTTGGTGAGTTAATCGCCAGAACACGGCAAACTTTTCTCTGCAGAAAACTTGAAACAACTTCAAATGTGAACTTTTGCAAAAATATATTATTCCTAATTTTCTATTTGATCTTTACAGGTGATGAACGTGGAAGTAGCCGCAGAAAACACCGCCACCGTAGTAGCGGCAAGCAGCAACAACCCGCCCGCAATTGGACAGAACTACTACCCCCACCCCCAGAGCAGCCTCCAACAGACCTTGACTCACCACCAGGTTCCCCTCGTCTAACCCACCAACAGCCTGGCAGTAACCCTCACGGTAGTATTAAGTCTTCCATGCCCGGAGGAATACGCAACGTAGGCCGGCCGTTGCCGGAGCAACCCAAGGTGCCCGTATCATCCCTTGGACGTGGAGGCGTGTGCAATGGCGATGTCGGCCCTATGCCTCCCGGCACTATACAGCACTACGGGTCGCTACCTAGGAAACATAGCAACCCCCATGTTCACCCAGCACTTAATGGAATGCCCCATGCAGAACAATCAATGGTAGGGGTACCTGTGCAAAATGGACCTGAAAATTTACATAGTAGTGCCGGGACGGCGCTATCACATAAAGTGTTTGAAGATCCTAGACATGAACAATTAGGCAAAGAATTATTGGAATTTAACGATGATATGTCGCAGAGTGAAATGATGTCGGATCCGGAGGAGGAGACGCCCATGCTTACGGGGCATGCTCAACAAGGTAAGCATTTTTTATTTTTACACAAATTCTAGGCATAGAAAACTTGATCACTCAGAATTGATTTATCACACCTCTGCATGTTGTTAGGCCATGATAACACAACATCCAAAAAATTTCAATTTATGTTAAAGGTAGTTTGAGTTAGGCCAAAAAAAGAAACAAGTTTGTTTCTGGTAACCCGCGCGCGTTTCAGTTAAGTTGCATATTTCCCGCATTAATTTTTTTTTTTCGTATTTCGTATCAAAAAAAAATCTTATTGTTGATAAATAAAACAATTCTGTAAAAAAGCTTACTGGAGAATTTCATTAAAACAAACAAAGATGCAACAAAACAAGTCGCATGTTGTATTATTGAACATGAAAGAGAAACCAAGGGCGGCTTAAGTTATATACAAAACTTTTATGGTTAATAATGATATTAATAAATAATATAAGAAACCTAGAGCATTGTTTTAATGTGTTTTTCTTTCTGCATTTTTGGTAAAAAAAAGAAAAATAGCATATCGCATTGCATTTTTGAAAAGTAAAAAATAAAAAATAAAAAAGTGCATATCACATTGTACTTTTCAAGCATGTTACCAGAAACAAACTTTTTTTTTTTGCCTTATCCCGAATGCATCAGATAGCTGTTTTTAGTAGGTTTGTAATATTTCAATGCGAGAACTGATTTGGCCATATGCTGTGAAAAAAAAAGGGTAACTTGTAGCAGGAGTCTAACTACAAGGTTATTTTGAGCAAATTTGTTGTGCATTATTCTATATACTTATTTGCTCACCAGGGCAATTTTGTGAAAAGTCTGGGTTATCAACCATCACCTCAGAGTATTTTGAAGTTGGAAGAAATAATGATTTTCAGAACAAAATGAGTCATTATGGATAATTTAATTGGTAACAAAGTTTACAAATCAAATGAAATGTGAAATGAGTGTAATTTTGAATGCTCTTAAATACATTATGTGTGTGTTCTGTTTACAGACTGTAGTTATCTACCAGCATTATCTGAAGTTTCTGATATAGAAAATGGTAAAGACGAAGACACAGACGTAGAAAGCAATCCTAGGTGTACAGGTAGGACATAAAAGTCCCTTTCTTGCCTTGTTTTCTCTGATATAGTTGTTTTGTTTGGTTGTATTTGTCCTGTCTGTCTGTTACTGAGTAAAGATGAAAGACTTTACTAGTCACAAAAGACTTATTAAGCTGCAGTCAATCCTAAGTGTACAGTTAAGACATGTCTGGTCTTATTCTGTCTGATACATAGACAGATATAGAAAGACACCTCTAGGGGATGAGACATGCCTTCCTTGTCTTATCCAGTTTGTCCTCAGGTGACCAAGGATATAGACCATTCTTATAATTGACATACTCCCGCAGTTGATGGGGTAAATTCACAGAATCGGACAGGAATCGGAACTCAGAACGAGGGCAAGTAGGGTATTATCATACTTGGCCTCGTTCTGAGTCTGTGGATTTACCCATCAACAGCGGGAGTATGTCAATTATAAGAATGGTCTATAGGCTCAAAAGGGACAAAAAAAAATTATATGTACATAAGGACATGTCTGTCCGTATTGTCTAGCTGACATTAGTGGTTAGCAGATCAGAGGTGCAAAGGGCAAATTGCCACTGAGAGTTTGAAAAAGTGGTAGAAAATTGAAAGAGGGGGAAGATAAACATTTTGGACAACAGGATTGTGTCTTCTCAGACAAGGACAGGTGGTAGACAAGACATTTATGAAAATACAGTGGTGTGGGGGGGGGAGTTGACAGAGGGAGGTTAACATTATGGAAAACAGGATTGTGTCTCCTCGGATAAGAACAGGATGGTAGACAAGACATTTATGAAAATATGGTGGTGTGTGTGTGTTGGGAGGGGGTTGGGGGGGGGGGGAAGGAGTTGACAGAGGGAGAAGGTTTACATTTCGGAAAACAGGATTGTGACTCCTCTGACTGGTAGACAAGACATGTATGGTTGCAAGTCCTTCTGCTTGTATAATCATTTCTTTGCATTTGACCTTATTGACCTCAAAGTCAAAACCTCCTAATTTATTTTGAATATCTATTTCAGATTCCATGTTAGCGGCATGGTCTACTAATAGTAGCAATCGTGATAGTTGCGGCAGTACTAGTAGCGATGGGTCATTTTACACGGACGCCGATTTTGCATCGGCTGTTGCGGCGGCTGCAGAAAGCGCAGGGATGCAAGTTGTAGGCTCAACGATAGTAGACCCTAGTAAAAATGGTAGGTTGAAAGATAAGGTTTATTTTTGTATTTGAGCTATGAGAATTTTAAAGATGTGATTCCGACCACTTTCACTCACAAAATTCATATTGGAGATTTTGATTCCACATGAAAGCGCATATTTTTCTTATAACCCCTGTAAATTTTCATGCCCGTATTAAGTTTCATTGAGGAGATATGGACAAAAACGTGCTGAATTACTGGAATATTTTGATAACAAAAATAAATATCTTATATGTTTCTATGGATCACTCTCAGACTCAGTTTTGCCTGTAGCATTAATTTGGGTCAAGGTATGAGAATGAAACTTCGCAACTGCTTTATGTAGGTGATGACCCTTCAAAATCTTGTCTATATTTTTTTCTTCCCAAACTTGGTTTATCTATGAATACCAAAGCTCCTAATCATCGATCAATGAGAGGTTAGAGTTTGAATTCCTTGAAAAAGACATTAACTCTCAATTGTGCTTCTCATTTATAAAATGGGTACCAGCATTCTGCAAAGCGGGAAGGTACCTAACTCACTGTGAAGGAGGAATGGCTGTTCTTTTACAGCAATATTTTATTTGAGGAGTTAGTCTAATTATTTTTAAAATGAATGCAACAATCATGTCTGATGGCATCCGCTCTTTTACACATACCTTTGTCACACAAATATTCCTCATTAATATAGTGGTTACATGAATTATCAGTTTAATATGTTCTCACTGTTAGACATATAATAAGAGGTCATACTTATTACATTTACAACTTTTTGACTTTTCAGGTAAAAAGCCTAAGACGAAACCCAAATCCAAACATAATGGGCAATATCAACCTCCCAGACAAATGGGTAAGTAT